>CAKOAT010074932.1:10073-42071 GCA_932364175.1 Eruca vesicaria subsp. sativa
ATAAATATTTTTTTATTTATTTTTTTTAATTTTTTTAAATATATATAATTTTAATTTATAATTATTTTTTTTTAATAGGAAAAAATAGTTTCGAAGTAAAATCCTCGTAAAGGTTTCGAGGTAAATTCCTCGTAAACTTTCCTAGCAAACTCCTCGTAAAGTGTCTACTACGAGTTTACGAGGAAGTACTTTACTACGCTCTTACGAGGAAAGTGTACGTGGAGCTTACGAGGAAATGTTTTCCACGGCTTTACGAGGAAAAGTTTCCTCGTAAATTAGCTAGGCCTTTACGAGGAAAATAGCCTTTACGATGAACGTCTTTCGACGAAACACGTTTCCTCGCTATTTCCTAGTAAAGGGCCATTTACTAGGAAATAACGAGGAAAACCCGTCCTAGTAAAGGACGTGTTTTCTTGTAGTGTGTATTCCAGACATGATATAATTGATTGCAGTCTCATTATTTCAGGACCTTTAGTACCTTGCAGCTTGGCGTCCTAAGCCACATTATATGGTATCTTACGGCCGGCCATGACTATGTCTGGGATGGTTTCCTTGACCTCGGATTTATTATCATTTTCTGCACCTTTCTTTTGTTTCCGAGGATTCTTATCTTTTGGAACCTATTGGTCTACCACGTTTCATACGTTGTTTAGACTCTTTAGCAACTTGACTGTGTCTCTCTTGAACATCAAATTCGAATATGGTGCATTTCAAGCTGGTATATATGACTTAGTCATTTTTTCGGGTCAGTAAATGAGTCTGGCAATTGATTAGCTAGCCTTTGTAAATGTATAATCTTTTGGACGTCTAATTCACATTTTTTTGACCGAGGATCTTGCCAAGACAATGATGGTTATATCCATTCTTATTTCTTTTACCAGCATATTATTTTCTCCCCCTAATCTTGGATAGTCGGATTCATTAAACTTGCAATCTGTGTACCTGGCCTTTAAATAGATCACCCAATAGTCGGCTATAGGTATTTTGTTATCGTGGGAGATTCATATCCAACATATATCCCTATCCTTCTTTGAGGTCCCATCTTAGTTCTCTGGTGGATAAATTGGTACATAGACCGCACATCCAAATGTCATACGATGGGATATGTCTGGGTCTTGACCCGTTAATAATCATGATGGAGAATATCTATTCTCACTAGATGGCCTGATGCGTATTAACTTAGATGCATGTAAATTTCGTGTGGTCCAAGCTGTGACTGGGAGTTTTGACCTCATAAGTAATGGTCTAGCAATCAGTTGTATGCATTTAAAAGATTCTGAGTATGAACATGTATTCACAGAATTGTCCACACTTACCCCCATGGACATACCATAATCATTTAAACGCTTGAGATATGTATTCACCAATATTATCTAGACGTATAGTTTCTATGGAAAATCTGAAAATGGACTTCTAGCCATTTGACTGGTGATGGCCTAATGAGTTTCTCTTGTGTACATTGTACACACGTGAGATTATTTGGGATAACTCTTCTTCCTTTCAATGTGTGATGTTTTCAATATCAATTTTCGCATCATGTTTGAACCAGGATGACCTATCCGGTCATGCCATAAATTGAATATTTTGTGGGCTTCTAGCCTCTATCATACTGATCTTGGCATAGTAAAGAGCAGTAGAGAATGCAAGTATAGTCTTGACCAGTTTTCTATTGTTATGGGCGAATTTTACATATCTGAAGGAACTCTTTGTTTCCTTTGCCCATTGTTTCAATATGGAAACCATTTGTTCTTATATCTTTAAAATTCAATAGGCCTTTCTTGGGTGAATATAAAGCATCAGATATCTCTTGATGCGTGCCCATTAGGCAGCAATGCACTGTCCTGGCCGTAGCTCTTTATTAGACAGACTATACCCGCAATTATATTGGTGTAGACTTTAAGTCTTAAAATCATGCATTCGTTTTATTAAGTTTAACTTAGACAAGACAATAGTAATAAAAATAAATTCAAAGGAGGTAATACAAAGAAAGCATAAATCAAAGCAAACATATAAGCAGTATGTCGAAATCAATTAATTCTTTTAAACAATCAGATATTTCATATTCCATAAGATCATTTTGATCATGGTCAGAGTCATTTTCGCCATCTTGGTGGACCAAATGGGCTTCTGGATTCTTCCTTTTCTGACTCTTTTAATAGAGATCACAAAATGTCTGGGAGTCCTACATGTCTTAGCCCAATGATTCCCCATTCCACATCTATGGCACACTGATTTGGTTGAGTGTGGTGGTTTAGAAATACCACGCCCTTGTCCTCTGCCTCGACCACGGCCAAAGGTGGGTTGATACCCACGGCCTCTGCCATAGTGGTTCCCATGGCCAAAAGAATTGTGGTGACTGTGGCCACGTCCTCTCCATCCACCACAGCCATAGCTGTGTGGTCTATCACTCTGGACGTGGTCTATCACTCTGGACGTGGTTACTTTCTTTAGATTCTTTATTTACCTATGCAACTATCTTAAATAGAGCTGAGTTATACTTTTCCACGGACTTAAAGTTCTGGAGTATGAGATTCCTCCAATCATACATAGCCTTTGGTAATAACACCATTCTTTGGTGACCATATCTCATTTTTAATTATGTTCAAAGGTCAAGAGGATTTTCAATAATTAGATACTGATCCTTGAGATTCTCAACAAGATGATGGTGAATAATCATTATTTCCCTGTATCTATTTCTTTCACTTGCATTTTTGTCCTCGATGATACATTCACAGAGGCCCTTTGATTTCAGTACAATCTGTGTGTCTAATGCCCATTGTAAATAATTATTTTAGGGTTGTAAAGTCCAAATTGTTGATTTTCGACATCATATATCACTCAATTTTAGGTCTCATAGAAAATAAAATTCATGCATCCATATTAACATGTAAACATTGTAATCCTGACGCAATTTTTATATGTAAACAAGCCAAGGTGATATAATTCAAACAAGCCTAGCATACGATCAATGTCTATATGTTTTCATGCGGCAAAGGTGGTATATGATGCAAGTCAATCTTAGAATTACGTGATCTAACATGTACATATGAATGATGCAAACAAGCCTAGTAGTACGGATTCTAAAATGTACAGGAGTGGAACCATATAATCTCAAAACAGTCTTATCAATTTATGCAAAGATCATGCAAAAATCATGTGGCCTTAATCAAGACAATCAACCGGATTCAATGCATACATATTCAATTTAGTGTTTATTATCGATTTCAATCATGACACTAGCAATCTGATATATTAATCTAGGACGCAATCTTAAACCTAAAAAAAAAACTCAATTTGGATCAATTAATTAAAGCATTTATTCGGATTAATAATATGCAATGTGCATATTAGGGTTTTAGGGTTTGGATCCAAAAATAGGGTTTCAATCATGAGAAACAATCAATTTAATAAACAACCCTAGCTCTCAAAACAATCATTCAATAAGATCAATCAATTTCAATATGCGATTAGAATTTAGGGTTCAAAACGAATCTAGCAAACTTAAGGTTTAAGATTTTAGGGTTTTAACATAAGCTGGTCGAGTTTTGATTAAGGCTAATTACGTGTGAGAATTCATAGTCTATCATGTGGTTTCTTATTCTTAAAACATACAATCAGATCAATCAATCAATTTTGATTTTCAAGCATTAATTTAGCAATCCTAGCATCCCGATTCTATGTGATCAAACAATTTTAAAAGAATCTAACCGATAACTTAGTTTAAATTTTCTTGATTCCAACAAATGGTTTCGATCTTAACCTTAGGGTTTCATAATGACCTTAACCTCTAGTCGGGTTGAACGGACCACCAATGAGATAAGGATCGACGAACACGGGAAGGTCGAGACTAAAAACGAGTCCACACGGTTGTGAGCTGGAACGACTTGAGTACGTACGGGTCACGAGCTGGCTGAGATCGGAAAATTTGAATGCGGGATGAAGGATTCTCAATCAGAACGAGAAAGGTGAAATTGGTGGCTGAACAAGGATTAGAGTTTCACACCGGCAAAAAAGTTATCGCCGTCAAAGGTTAGGGTTTTGTGGTTGGAACCTTTTAGCTTAGGGTTTTTAGAGTTTCGTTCAGATAACGTGTTGTATAACTTTAGGAGAAAGTTATATCTTTCATTCAAACATAAGATCCTTTATATAGGGATTACAAGATATAGAAATATGGAAAGATTACAAATCCTAAACTCATAAGGAAAAGGAAATAGTACAAAACATAGTATATATAGGAAAAGGAAAAAATAGTCGATGGAGAAAAGGAAAGATGGTCCAACCGCCTATGGACCAGCCGCCTATGGGTTTAATGGACTAGGCCGATTGGACTACTTTATGATATCCACAATACAATAGTTTACAACAAAGTAAAAAAGAAAAAAAAATATATCTTTCCACTTTATTTTTACTCTAGTTTACTTTGTTTATATTACTGGTTACATCCGTAGTATATATAGTATGTGATCATTAAATAGCAAATTGGGCCTATCATTATGGAACACTGTAACTATATATTTAGTTGATTTTGTGAATGAATTAGGAATAGGATTAGATATGAATTACAGAATGTATGTATTTTTTTAAACTCTTTTAATTTAGAAAAGTTGTTAAATTTTTAGTTCTGTTTTAAAGTTGAATAGTAACCAACTCAGAGTTCATATTGAGAGTTAGGAAAACAAAGCATTAACTACTAACTCTCACTGTAGACTAGAAATTGGAAAAACGAACATGATCTACATAATCTCTTGATACCAAGCACTCTCCTTATGCCAAACTACATATAGTTTTATTTGGAGATAACATATATCTAATACATTGTAAAATCTATCTTCAACAAACGTCAAAATCTTAACTTCTCTCCCCCCTCCAAAAATCCTATAAAATCCATCATGAAACTAAGTCGAAGATGAATTCATCCACCAAGAAAGTGAAGAATATATTAGCTAAATCTTCAACCACACACTCTCTCTCGTCTCCATTAATGCAACCCCATTTCATTTCCTTCACATAAACTTGTCTCATCTCTCTCACTTCCCAGCTCATAAACATCTCTTCTTGTCTATCCATCACCCAATCTTCAACTTGCTTCACCATTAGTATCTCTTCTTTAGGCCCAATATTATCTTCCTGAAGATAATCTAACAATAGATTATCCGCAACGTTAGAAGCTAGTATGTTGTTTGTTTCGCCAATTCTTGACTTCACAAGAGCAAACAAGCGGTTTGCTCGGCTTTCTGATTCGTCCTCTTCGGTTTCTAGCGTGTGATACGAGTACTCATCTTCTTCACTCTCGACATACTTCTCTATGCGTTTCTCCAACTCTAGTGGCTCAAGGTGTACCAAACCATTCAACCTCCTGTTTTTTCTAGCAATTTTCTCATATGTATCTGCGAATTTTAACTGATTAAGTTAGTTCCAGAACGTATTTTCTTCTAGTTTATAACAAATTGTTAAATGTTGATATGAATAGTTACCATCTTTGTCTGAAATATGATCAGTGACTGCATCGTCTTCATCATCATGATACTCATCATCTTTAAAAGGACACTCCAAAATTGATACTGGACTAAGTTGTTCCTTTTCTTCATTCACACTTTCCTACAAAATTTGCAACCACAATCAAATTCGTTTCAAATGTGATCACATAACATTGCAAAAGAATAATTAAAATAGAAATGGTCTCAGCAGAAATAAAATTAATAATGATATGAGAAATCATAATGACAATAATAAGTTGACGAAAGTCAACCATCCCATGACCACATCATGTCTCTCTACCTATCTGTCTCTGCCCCCACACATTAATTATGGTCGGATCCTGCCTTTTATGTTGATTGAGATTATAAGTTTTATACTTGAAAAAATCCTTTCTGTGTTATCAAATCCAAGAATTAATTATCGAAGATTTCTTAGTAAATTTCATGAACATGGGTGCTATATTAAAAATCATTCTTAGATATTATAAGCACTACAACTTAAATGTGTTAATTTATGCGTACCAACCAAACTAATAATTTCTTATGAAATGTGTACCAGTATTTGACCTTGAGACTTGAGGGTAATTAATTGCGTACGTGTAGTACCATGAAAAAAAAAAAAGGAAACTCGCGGGATCATGTGCCGTATAATCCGCATTAGAAGCTACGTATGAAGAATCTCAGCCCTCGATTCAGTCACTAAACTAAATCCTACACCACACGTGACTTGCACGCCTTCCCCGACAAGTTTCAATATATGACCTATTTTTTATTTTAATTAATTATTAATAAAAATCAAATGTATTCACAGTACACTGTACAGTTGTACACTGAAGAAAGAAAACGATCTATTAACGAACTAACCTCTCTGTTACACATGCTGTTGCCGTTGACAGATGATCCGTCACCGTTTAAACACTCTCCGCTCTCAACCACGGCGTCGTTTCCAATCGACACTTCTTCAGCTTCACCGCTCGACTTCGTGGATGAGACCGATGAAGAAGAAGAAGAAGACTGCACAGTCTCCGACGACGACGAGTTCGTGAAAAACTCGCTACCGGAACTCGACGAGTCAGCACCGGAGATAAATTTCTCGGTGGTGATGACCGCCGCAGCTTCAGAGGCTGAGAATGTTGCTGCCTCGTCGTTGGGGATTTGAAGAACCAGATCGGCCGGTTGATCTAAACTCTCTTCGTCAGGGAAAAACGCGGCGGATATCCACCATTGGATCTCTCCGTCTCCGAGTTCGACCGTTACTTCACGGCGAGATTGACTTTCCGGTTTTCTCCAGAAGCGTTTGCTCAAGAGCCGTTTAGATAAGCTTCTAGAGAAAACGCCTTGTTGCTTCGGATCTCCTTTCCGTGAGGTAACGGTGGAATGGAACGGTAAAAGTTTCACGGCGTTGAGAAACGCCGTCGAGGCTTTATGGACGGCGTGACTTATCGCCGTTCCGCAAGTTGTGCGGCTTCTTCTAGCGAGACGTGGTTTGTGATGATGATGATGGATCAATCCTGACCGTTTGATCTCAGCGTCAAGGAGACGACGAACGGTGGATGATGATGAAGGAGGTTGACGACGAGGGAATGATTTGAAGCCGTTGGATGAACAAGAGCTGAGATCTTCGAGTAAGTAATCTCTTAACATCAACGGCTTTAAACGTCTCTTGCTTGTGGAGAGACGTTGATCAGAGGAACAGGTGATCGACGCCATTTGATTTTGAGCTGCTTGTGCTTTGTTTTCAGTGGTGAGATTGACAAACAGTTAAAAGATATATAGTGAAGACTGTGAAGTCTGAATGAAGAAGCTTCTATGTGAGGTGTGTGATCATAAAACCGAGGCTTTTAACCTTTTTTTTTTATAATTAATATTTTGAATTTGAAGTTACGTTTATTTAATTATTAATTGGCTTAGATTTGAAATCAGAATCTACTAAATAAGTAGATATTTAATTAAATAAATAAGATTAATTTAGAAGTGAGAGAGAGACCAGAAGTTGACCTTGTAATAAAACAAGAGACGAGATTCATGCGGCTAAAATACAGTTTTTGCCTCTCACGTGTGTGTGTGCACGTCAGTATTTCGAACCTCTACGTCCTTTCCTCAACACACTTTTCTATTAGATTTACGACAATTTATGTTTCTATTATATACCTATTACTGTAATTTCCAGATCCATATTAGCAGGTACCAACTGTTACATCGAAACTACAATAAATTTCTGATTTGTTTATAATCGAATTTTGTATCTAGTAGAGTAGTAGTTACACATTGTGACTGATAATATCGTTATTGTGTTGCACCAACAATTGTAAGAGGCTAAAAGCAGTAAAACAAGTTCTTTGAAAAAAAAACAACAACAACAACAATTAAAAGAAAAACAATTTATAAGAAAAATGTGAGTACAAGAAGATAAAAATAAGTCTACACTTATTGTGATCAAATGTCGAATTGGTTTGAGAAATGACCGTAGTCGTCTGTTGATCTTGTGTTCAATTGATTTTTTCTGATTTCTCTTTGCCTTCTTTTTCTTGGAGTTTGTGGATTTTTATTCTGCTTCATCTGTGTTGCTTCTTTTGGGTTTGGTGTCAAATGGGCTGGCCATCATCCAAATATATTTGTCAGTTATGGACAATTCCATATACAGAAAAGCTAAATGGATTAAACTCTATTTGCCCGAGACCAAGATGGCAGTGGGCAGCTCGAATAAGTTGAAAGATTTGATTGGTAGCATATATCAAGACTAGGTCGACCAAATATTTACTCACGACAACTATTGTCATCATCAAGACAAGTTAGGTCAATGGCGTCATGGAAAGGAGAGAACTTTAGGCTTTAGATGGAGTAGTGTCTAGACCAGGGCCGGCTCAACACTCTATTGAACTCTTGGGCAAAATTATTTTTTATGCATTATTAATCAAACATATTATTATGAGCCGTTTATTTTTTAAAAACAAAAAATAATCTGGATTCCTTTTATAAGTAAATTCACTTCAATTTAAGGTGAACCCTGGACGGTTACACTGCTCGCCCTCCCCCATGAGTCGGCCCTGGTCTAGACTAAGAAACAGGGTCACATGAGTTTGTGAATGTCTTGATGAATAACAAGATCCCGATGGCTTTGGATCGACCCTTCCTCGTGAGACACTAAATAATGCTATTGGATCTTTAGGAATAAGGAATTTCTTCAGTGTGATAGTTGCGTCTGAAGATGTTCACATGCCAGGCTCAAAACAATTTTGGACCTTTGGCAAAATAGCTAAATTTTTTTTACATATAAAGTATGATAATTAAAAAAATTTGGACCCTTATATTTTATTTTTAACAAAAATATAGACTTTTTCTAATATTTTCCAATACTATTTATGCAGAATTATATTTTAGGGGCTTTAGGTCTATGCACTTTTTGCCACCCTCCGAAGCCGGGCCTGGATGTTCATAGAGGTGAACCGAATCCTGAGATGTTTGTTTATGCAGCGCAGCTTCTTGATTTAATAAGGGAACACTGCATTGTGTTTGGAAACTCAAATTAGACCATTGAAGCTGCTCATGATGGGATGATGAAGTGTGGGGCTTTTTTCTGGAAAGCNGTTTTTGGTTCTTTTTATGTGTTTATGGTCTGGCACATGATTGTACCAAATATTGTCTAAACCGAAATTCATGACAATAAGTCTAGAACTTTTATTTTGGGAATATATAGAACATGACGATAGTTCAGAAGACATTTGATGTTATATGGTAATTCTCGTGGTAGTTCTCATCTATCTATCTATTACTATATAAAAAAAAGAATTTTCTATCTTTTAACACTGCCATATCACTAATAGGGTGTTTGTGGTTTTGACATGTGGATGTTTAGCAAACGTCACCGTTTTGTTTGTTCTGTTTTTTTTTTATGTGGGTTTTAAAAATCTCAGGGCCGTTAAAAAACTGGTCCAGTCCACAGGATTAGGGTTACCACCCTCTCCCTTTGTCGCCGTCGAGAATGTTCTTCTGAAGCTATCATGGCGCTGTTGGTTAGTTAAAAGAATCGTTCTCTAGAACCGTGATATCAAGCAACCGGCGTTTTGTATTTGGTCCTTACCCAGAAGTTTCTGTTGATCTTGTGTTCAATTGATTTTTCCAGATTTCTCTTTGCCTTCTTTTTCTTGGAGTTTGTGGGTTTTTATTCTGCTTCATCTGTGTTGCTTCTTTTGGGTTTGGTGACAAATGGGCTGGCCATCATCCAAATATATTTGTCGGTTATGGACAATTCCATATACAGAAAGGCTAAATGGATTAAACTCAATTTGTCCGAGACCAAGATGGTCAGTGGGCGGCTCGAATAAGTTGAAAGATTTGATTGGTAGCATATATTAAGATTGGGTCGACAAAATATTTACTCACGACAACTATTGTCAGCATCAAGACAAGTTAGGTAAATGGCGTCATGGAAAGAAGAGAACTTTAGGCTTTAGATGGAGTAGTGTCTAAACCAGGGCCGGCTTAACACTCTATTGAGCTCTTGGACAAAATTATTTTTTATGCATCATAATTAATCAAACATATTATTATGGGTTGTTTATTTTTTGAAAACAAAAAAATCATCTGGATTCCTTTTATAAGTAAATTCACTTCAATTTAGGGTGGACCCTGGACGATTGCACTGCTCGCCCTCCCCCATGAGCCGGCCCTGGTCTAGACTAAGAAACAGGGTCACATGAGTTTGTGAATGTCTTGATGAATAACAAGATTTCGATGGCTTTGGATCGACCCGTCCTAGTGAGACACTAGAGAATGCTATTGGATCTTTAGGAATAAGGGATTTCTTCAGTGTGATAGTTGCGTCTGAAGATGTTCACAGGCCAGGATCAAAAAAATTTTTGACATTTGGCAAAATAGCTAATTTTTTTTACATATAAAGTATGATAATTAAAAAATTTTGAACCTTATCTTTCATTTTTAACAAAAATATATACTTTTCCTAATACTTTCCAATACTATTTATGCAGAATAATATTTTAGGCTCTAGGTCTATGCACTTTTTGCCACCCTCCGAAGCCGGGCCTGGATGTTCATAGAGGTGAACCGAATCCTGAGATGTTTGTTTATGCAGCGCAGCTTCTTGATTTAATAAGGGAACACTGCATTGTGTTTGGAAACTCAAATTAGACCATTGAAGCTGCTCATGATGGGATGATGAAGTGTGGGGCTTTTTTCTGGAAAGCNGTTTTTGGTTCTTTTTATG
Source organism: Eruca vesicaria subsp. sativa (assembly GCA_932364175.1). Classification (NCBI taxonomy): domain Eukaryota; kingdom Viridiplantae; phylum Streptophyta; class Magnoliopsida; order Brassicales; family Brassicaceae; genus Eruca; species Eruca vesicaria. The sequence continues at coordinate 20,775 of CAKOAT010074932.1, forward strand.
TGTTTATGGTCTGGCACATGATTGTACCAAATATTGTCTAAACCGAAATTCATGACAATAAGTCTAGAACTTTTATTTTGGGAATATATAGAACATGACGATAGTTCAGAAGACATTTGATGTTATATGGTAATTCTCGTGGTAGTTCTCATCTATCTATCTATTACTATATAAAAAAAAAAGAATTTTCTATCTTTTAACACTGCCATATCACTAATAGGGTGTTTGTGGTTTTGACATGTGGATGTTTAGCAAACGTCACCGTTTTGTTTGTTCTGTTTTCTGATGTTGGCTTTGAAAACGCCAGGGCCTTTAAAAAACTGGTCCTGTCCACGGGATTAGGGTTACCACCCTCTCCCTTTGTCGCCGTCGAGAATGTTCTTCTGAAGCTATCATGACATCTGTTGGTTTCTTAAACGAATCGTTCTCGAGAACCGTGATATCAAGTAACTGATGTTTCGTATTTGGTCCTTAACCAGACGTTATAAGTTGTCTTCATTTATTGGCTTTAAGAAATGCCTTAATTCCACCGACACGAATCAAACAGGACGTCTCTTCAATAATACTCATCCAATTCCAACACTGATTTCTTTACCTATAAAAGGGTAAGCCTTTTATACTTGAACATCATCCTCAGATTTTGTGACCATTCAGAAAAAAAAAGTCCTTAATCATTGGCTACTTCATATGTTTTCACTACAAGAAATATGTACATTGTTAACGCTGAAAATATGCTATATTAGATGTTTGATAGCGAATTCATAAATGCTATGTATACAGCAGCCATCATAGATAACCATTCTAAGATAGCATTTTTTAAATGTTACAAAATATGCAGATATCATAGCAATATTCAGATGATATTATTGACTTAACAATTCACAATAGTTTCAAGCTATAATAGATCATTCGATAAACAAAAAATAATAATAATTAAAAATAAAATAACTGAAATTTAAATTATTTTATAATTAAAAATAAAATAAATTTTATTAATAAATTGAAATTAGTTTACAAATAAATTCTGGTTTACAAAAACTAAACTAAAATTAAAAATTAAAGTCAAACCACAATAATTTTCCCAACCTTGTTTACACTAAACCAAATCTAAACAAAAAAAAAACTAAAACCTAAAAAAAAAAAAGACTCCAGCCGCCATAGCTTCCTCTTCTTCTTCCACCGCCAATGTCTTCAACCACTGTCCTGGTCGGCCTCCACCTCCTCCCGTCGCCGTCTTTGTCATCGTATTCCCCGTGAAGCCTCCTCTCTGTCACCCTTTTGTCATCGTCTCTCTTGAAATCAAACGCATCGACTTGCGTCCTCCGCCGCACCACCACCTCCACCTCGCCTCCTCCTACCCATTACACATAAAATTAGTTCAAAACAGAGAGAGAGAGAGAGAGAGAGAGAGAGAGAGAGAGAGAGAGAGAGAGAGTTAGGTCATGGTGGTGGTGGGACGGCAAGCGAGCCGTCATACGTCTCGAATCAGACTCGAACTCACGGTGGTGAAGAAATTGGTGAACAGAAGATGGAGAAGATGATGAAGAACAGAAGAGAACAAATATGGAGGAGAAGAAATCTATGAGAAACCAATTAGGAGAAGAAATCGATGAAAAAGAGAGTACCTGCGAGATGAATAGTGTGTTTGTGAGAGAAATCGGAATGTAGAAGAGAAGAAAACGATAGATTGACAAGGAGAGATCTGCAATAGTGAATAACTATCTGGACGGTCGGATTAGATCTGATCTAATGGATGATAATGTTATCCTTGTGCATAAAGATGTGGATTAATGAGAAAAAAGAACGAGGATTAACAAAAGATGATTTATAGCCATTGGATTAAAGACATCAATGGTCAAACCAAACCATTGAAATTTTTTTTATTTAATAATTGTTTAAATTATAATTTATATTTATAAATTTAATGGTATATAACTTTAACAAATTGAGGTTTTAGTTTTATAGGATTTTTTTATAAAAATGCATTTATGTAAAGTTCATATGTAAATAAATTAAGATTTATATATAACTAGTGTAAAGTACATATGTATATATATAACATTTTTATGATTTATAACTCAAGATTTTATTTATTAAGTTTAAAAAAATTTTATTTAAATTTTATATTTAAAGTTTAGAGTTTAGAATAAAGATTTGAGAATAGGATTTGAGAGTTAAATGTTTGGGGTATTGATTTAAGATTTTCGATTGATTTTTAGAAAATATTATACTTTCAGCTTATACTTAAAACCCTAAATCTATTTTTATACCCTAAACTCTAAACATAAAATTTTAAACTCTAATTTTTTTAGAGTTTGAAAATATATGTTTAGAGTTTAGGGTGTAAAAATAGTTCTAGGGATTCAACTTACCCATTTCATTTCAGGTATGATTTTTGGTTTGATTAAAGTTTTAAGATTTGTGCTTAGAAAATTATAGCTTGAAATTAAAAAGATTAATTTTTGATTTTAATTATAAAATTTGAAGTTATCATATAAAAATTAGGGTTTTAGGGTTTGTCTTTAGAGTTTAGGGTTTAAAATCATGTAAAAATTTTAAGGGTTCAAATAGTTTTTCTTAGCATTAGAAAAATGCTATTATAGCATTATCAAAGCCGCTTAAATTATGTTTTTGGCGCTAAAATATAATTTCCCGCTAAGTATTTGGGGGAATCGGTGATTTTATCTTCTCGCTCACTTAGTTTTTCAAATAACATTAATTATGTGCTATTTTAGTTTTTATTCTATCATAGCGTTTATCTAGTGCTATTATATAATACGTAAATTTCTAAGTTTTCTATGATAGCAGTTCGGTAAAACGTGCTATAACAATCTGCTATCAATGTAGATTTTTTTTGTAGTGTTTTCTTGGTGATTTGAAGGCTGGTCACTGCTCTTCCATCGTCCAGGTGCGGTTACTTCTAATCTGGGAGACCAAAGTAAAACGTGGTGGATATCTAAAACATTTGTTGGGTTTCAGGTACTTTGAACATCATCGCCACCGTGGTAGTGTCTTCAGCATTTACGTTTATGTTTGGTCTTCAATTTATGTTTTAGTTGTGCTCTTTAGTTCTTTTTGTTTTATTTGGGTTCAAAACACTTAGATGAAATAGTTTGTATCCAAAAAAAAAGGTGGGACTAGTTATGTTGTGTCTCGGACTGTGCTTTCTCTGAGATTCTAATCAGAAGACAACTTTTTAAAGAAAAAAACTAAGTGATAAAGAGATCAAAAAATGATATGCGGAATTAACTCATTTCAGAATGAAATTTTGGATGACTTTTGTGCGTGGATTTGTCGCTGTAGATTGAAGATCCACCAACTAAAAAAAATGAATGAAGTTTGTTAGAGTGAACGCTTTAAGTTTCTGACAAAAGCGGTTGATCTTCAATGGAATTTATCATCTAACTTCTGCTCTCATGTGAAAGGTATAGAAAGAACTCTGAACTTAAATCAAATATCGAATGATATTACAGTCATGTATATATATATTTTAGACTGACAATGTTTTGCTCTTTTATGTAGTCTTGCTATTCATTCAGTACCATAACACAAAACCTTACGCTTGGACATTACCTAATTGCCCTTATAACAAAGAAATGGATGTGAAGTACCGTGAAGAACTTCAATTAAAGGTTTCAATCAATCGATTTTTACAAAATTTGTTTATATGTATGTCTATGTGATCACGTGTGTTGAGAGATTTAAATATTTTTTTTGCAGGGGAAGAGTTAGTACAAAGAAAAGAAATAACTTGATATCCAAAAATACAGGAAAATCACATGAAACAATCAAAGAGCTTAAACTCTTAATAAGTCACCAACCTAACATGCATGTATTTCAGAAATCTATCCTCATCGATATATATTGTATCAAAGCTGTAAACAAGAATAAACTGATGCTTCAAAACCCCGTTTCTTCATTTGTAATTTGGTTCATTGCTTTCACAGGAAGCAAAAAAGGAAGCTGAGACAGAAATCATTCTCCCAACACCACCAAAGACATCACAGTGATGACTCGAAATGAGGAAAGAAAACGATACAGCTTCAACGCTTACTTATAATCATCATGCTGGATCTGCAAGCCATTTTAGTATAAATGATGTCAAACTGAGCTTTCTTTGACCACAAGTTTATTTGGACTTCTCTGGCATGTCACTGTTCCCTGGCGTTCATCACATGAAGTCAAAAGAAGATATGGTGAGTCCATTAGGCTTTAACGAAAGCTCAGACGAAGCAAAAGATTTTTCACACAAATGGGATTAATGAGGTATTAAAGAGGAATGGGAGTGATACCAGAAACAGTGTTTTAAGAATATCAAAAATATAAAAAGTTAAAAATGAGAGAAGAACTACCATTAATTTTAACCAGTCATACGCTTTGCACCATATACAAATTATAAATTTGTCCCACATGTGTGTTATATTCTTATGTGAAAGTTTACTATGTTGAAGTTATGGTCATATGCTAGTAACTTGGTCGAGAATTAATACGGTAGCCATATCAATATTTTAACTAAGTCAATTTGGTTATGTTTGCAACTATCTATAACTCTTGTCACCATGTTAGACGAGAAAACAATAGTTCAACATCTAAATATAAAGTTATTGCATTGCCATTTCCTTGAAATTTTGTTGTTGCCGTAACTTGCTTCATTTGATTTGAGCATCTATGCTTTTTTCAAGTTTATACTTTTTTCTGCGAGGATAAAATACGTTGTCAACGTCCTAATTTGTAGCTATAAAATCACTAATGTGTATTATTAGTTACAGTAAATTAACCATTTTCTAATAATTTTAAATAAAAAATTATTAAAATATAAATAAATATCAGTAAATTTAGTAAATAAACAAAAAAAAAATAAAAAAACAATTCATCTTTTGTACTTTTAAACCAAGGGACGTTACAGTTTTTTCTTTATAAAATCTTATACTTACAATCATAGACAAATATTTTAAAAATGTAAAATAATTATATTTTATGAATTTTTATTAATGAAATATGATTATAATATATAATAAAAATAATAAAATAAATAGTAAAAGAAAATGTTACAAAAATACATTAATATTTGTAAACTAAACATTAAGATTTGAAATTTTTTATATTTTATTCATTTGCTTTTTTATCCGCCCGCCCGTAGGGCGGGTTACCCCTAATAGAGAAATATAAAGTCGACGCATTCAGATTCCATATAGTCTGAGTTTTAAAGTTGTGTTTGAGTTTTAATTATTACTAGATGTTTACCACCATTTTTAAAGTGAGATATTTTATATTGTAAAAATCAAACCAAAACGGGTTAAATGTTTTGTTAAAATGTTAAAATGGGTAGATCCATACAGTTTAAATTAATCTCATTTAAGATTAATCTCGTTTAAAATTTGAACCTTTTAGGCCTATTTGATCTAACAAAGTTGCTTATTTAGACCCACAATAATTATATCGTCTCACTTAGACCCATTCAAATTCATTTAAGTGTTTAAAAAGCCAAAATTATTTTTAAATTTTATAAATATATTTGAAATATTTACACTTTGAAAAATATATTTAGCGTAGGATATTAGTACCCGTAATTATTAATATACAATAGTTTATTTTAAGATATTAAAACTAAAATAATATGTTTGTTACCATTTTTATATGGATGAAAATTTAATTATAGTAAATTGTATTAAGATATTAGAGAGTTTGAAATTTGTATGTATATTTAAGTAAAATATTAGGAATATATACATTTTAACAGGTGAGAATTTCGACTTAGTAAGGCGGAGAACTTAACTTTTTTGATGTTTTATAAAAATTGATATTTTGGTAAATTTTCATTTATAAGAAATATATCAGTACATTTCACATATATTTTTGCTTCTGTACATATTGGAAAATACTTTGTAATTAATGAGAATATGAAAAGCTATTTTCAAAGTTGGTTGATATTTTGAAAACTTTTGCTGATTTAGTTTCCATTTGTTTAATAAAAAATATTAGGCATAATAGGCTGACTTGGGTTATTTTGTACAAATCAGATTTGTTATCGGATCTTAACTCCTATTACACGGTTTGAATGTTAATTTTCTGAAAAAATTATGCTTATATCTATTCTGTTAAAACAAAATTACAAAATAATATTTGCCTATTTTAAGTGATATTTTTACAAATTTTCATTACATTGCATTTCATTTATTTATTTATTTATTTTTTCTAAATAATCACTTCATTTGTTGTAATCATTATATTTATTATATGAACTTCTTTTATTGTTTTTCCTAATTATGAAATCTAGATGAATTCGGTTTTGATGTATAGAAACTTTAAATATTCAAAAACTAATGTTATCAAAGATGTGGATAACTGTACAAAAAATAACCATATCAACTAATTTGGTTTGAGTATTTTGAATCTAAACTAAAAATAATCTTAAAAAATAAATAAGCAAAAGTAACTATATTATCTGAATTGATTTGGGTTAGTATATATAATAACTTAAAAGTATTTAATTAATTATATAATGACTCATCAAATATTAATACAAATTATGAAAAATAAATATCAGACGTGTGGATCAATATTTAGTTTGGTTATATTGTTCAACGCTTATATGTTAATTAAATTAATGTAGTGATCTACCTAGTACTTTCTAGTGTTAGTACCCCTCCACGTATGCAAACCTGCATGCATAATGTTTTTGAGTAAAAAAACATAAAATTGATGCATTTACGTACATGGGCTAACACGATATTATTCATACAATAACATTTTAAAATCATAAACTTACAATGATGTTTATCAGAAATAGTAACAGCTGAAGTAGCTTTTTGAACTAGTAAACGTGAAAACAACGCATATATTTAGTAACTAAACCATTTATTAATAAAACATAAAAACTGGAAAGTTTAAACCCTTCGACCGAATCGCCTCTGCCTCTTCTGATACCAATCCAAGGCCTCGAGATACTCAGTTCCTCCGAAGTCAGGCCATAGAACACTAGGAAAATAGAGCTCTGTGTAAGCTGATTGCCATAGGTAGAAGTTACTAATCCTTTGTTCTCCGCTTGTTCTAATCAGTAGGTCAGGGTTTGGGAACTCACTACAGCTTGTCATCAACTCTTTGTCCATCAGATTTTCGTCGATGTCCTCTACATTGATCAGCCCGTTTTTTGCCTTTTCAGCAAGACTTTTGCATGCTTGTAAGATATCAAACTTTCCACTGTAGTCTAACGCCACAATGAGATGCTTCTCTTTGTTGTTCTTTGTAGCTTCTTCTGCCTCTCGTATCAAATCTAGAAGTGACTCCCGAATATTTGTCCGTTTCCCGATGACCGAGACTTTGACGCCATATCTAAAAAAAAAAACATGGAAAAATTAACATACAACACTTAAAAGGATCAAACCAACATGTTGGGTACCTGCGCAAGTTAGACATCTCAGACTTGACGAGTTTCTCAAACATGTCCATTATGTAGTTAACTTCATCCTGATCAAAGAATTGATGACTAACAGGATTAGACAGATGGAAATATAAGCAAAATCTTGAAATGATATATGATAAAATGATTCGTCTCTCATATTTTTTATAATCACCCCGGGTCTTCCCCAATTTTCGGTGGAGAAAGCAAAGAGTGAAACAGTGTTTATCCCCATAGAGAAATAGTCCTTAACATTCTCCATTACAGTTCTCGCTCCGGCTTCTTGACCTTGCGATGGCCCGAGTCCTCGTTTCTCTGCCCAACGTCTGTTTCCGTCCAATATGATCGCCACATGCTTTGGCATTTTCCCTCCTTTCTCCTTCTCTCCAGTTGTACCGCTACAAATTAGTAAAAAGAATAGAAAGCAACACATTGAGCAAAAAACTGTTTTCGTTGACATCCAAGTACCCCAAACAAATCATATCTATATGTGTTTACTAAAGAAAACAAATTTATAATTTTCCAAGAGGGTTCTTCTAATTCTGTTATCAGTCCATGACCCCCGGTTATCTATAAAATTATAATCTTAGAAGAGTAAATGTCAAATCATCTTTATTTACCAATATGAACTTGTGCAGTAGAAAACATTGGATAAATGGTTATCCAATATGGACCTGATTTTGGTGAGAAATATTCTTTTGTTGTTTTATCGAGAAAACACGATTTACTATTTTGGCAGAAAACAGATTTTTGAGATCTTTGTTTTAGTTATTTTTGAATTTATATTTTGAATAATTTGTATGAAGAAAAATAAATGGGCTGAAACATAATCCTATTAAAGACGAATTATGGGGATGATTGGTTGTTGTTATAGATGCTCTAGACAGCTAAAATTTAGTCCAAAAACATATATATTAACCAATTATGCTTTTTTTCTTTAAAAAATCTACAGTCAAGATATCTCTAAAAATTTTAAAAAGTGACGGTAAAGAGCTTTATTTATAGAGCAAAAAATAAATACTTTACAAAGCTACAACAAAAAAAAATCTACAGCAAATAAATCTACAGATTAAATTCTACAGCTATAAACATAAAGGTACAGTTCATTCCAATCACTCCCTATATTCCATTTTTATTCTTTACAAAACCTAAGTGTGTAGGGTTAAATTTTTTGATATATGAATAGGTTAACCTTTTTAAGTTGAATCCATGATTAATATCCCAAGCTAAACCAAATGACTATATATAGTCTAATAGTTTTATTAGGTTGGTTGAGGACCGACACTTTTGGCTAGGGTGTAATTTCTGAGATTAGTTAATACCAGATATTTTTTAAACAGCATAGTTTATGATAGTTAATATCAGATTTGGCTGGGAGAAACCATTTATTTTAGCAAAAGATTAAGAATAGAAAAATCCTCTAGGAGTCTTAAAATTTTTTTGTCACAAATATAAACTTTTTTAAGAAAATAACCAAAATAAATTTAAATGTTTTATTAAAAATAATAAATATATATTTATATCTTTTGGGTTAATTAATCCTAATTTTTTTTTATTTAGAGTTGAGGAGTAGGGTTTTGGAGATAGGATTTCAAATTTTTAAAAATTAAAAAAAAAAACTTAAAAATTTTCAAAAAAAAATGTTATTTTGATTATTTTTATGATAAAAACTTAAAAGATATATTTGAGAGAATTGTCCTTAGAAATATTATTAATATGATCATGTACTATAAGAACTTATAAGATTAGCAGAAGCACACTACCTCTCCTCTCTATTATTGCTTTGAGAAGCTGCGGTTTTGATGAATCTGCGGATATTTGTAATGGAGAGGGGAACAAGTAGACGCCAAGAGACGAAGAGACAAGGCATGATAACAAGAGAAAGAAAAGTCAAGACAATAGAGAGTAAAGACAACATTGTTGTTTTATTTGTTATCAATGTTTGTATTTACGGATCAGTTACTTCTCTATTTAAACATACTTGACGGGCTCTGGGTTCAATGACGCACATGCTCAATGCAAGTATGCAACTCTCTCTCTCTCTCTCTCTTGCTCTCTGTCTTTCCTTCATGCCACGGAAAGACGTCTTACGACAGATCATCGCTGGTTTTCTTTTAGTCGACAGATCATCTTTTTCTTTCTTTTACGGAAAGACATATCATACGTATTAAGGTTATTGTGATCTGACGACACTTGAAAATCACTAAATGATTTAATCACATAATCTATACTATTAAGTAGAATCCTATTTTAAAATTTTAAAATTTATAAGATAATACCATTCCTTATTTTTAAAATTTTAATTAACTAAACAACTAAATATTTTCTGTATTTATGGTAATGGATAATTTTTCTTATTTTGTGATTAATAATAATTTTTTTAAATGAAAATTACCTTTTTATTTAATTTTCTTATCATATTTTCGTGCATAATATTATTTAGCTATCAAAAATCAAATTATTATTTACTATGTCATTTTATCCATAATATTGATATGTCAGTTCAATTTTTTATAAATAATTTTAGATATAAAAGAAATAAAAATGTAAATTTATCGTAGGTAATTAATAACGAAAAGAAACTAATATTGTTATATGAATAGATTTTGTTTTTATTTCTTTTACCATTGTTTCATTTTTTTCAAATGACAAGAAAATGATAAAGAAATTACAAAAAAAATATCAACTGTCTTAATATTAAAAGTATGAGTTATTTAACTATTTTTTTAAAATATATATATTATCAGTTTTATGGGGCTTTGAATTGATCAATGGATATCATATTAATAGCAAATTTCAAGATATTTACCAGGTTTTATCAAAATTTTAATTAATATGTAAGATTTTCATTATAAAATGCATCGGTTTAACTATGGGTCTGGATCAGATATGAAAACACTAGGCAAAATTCAACATTATAATAGAACATTTTTATATATTAACAAAATATTTTTTTTGTTTAAATAATCAATTCAAATAATTTTTATCAAACTGGTAAAAATATATCTGAGTTTTAAAAGCCGGATCAAAATATAGTTTTCTTATTAAATCATAGATGCATAGGACCACATTTTTGAACTTTTAATTACTCTTAACTTTTGTATTAGTTGATTACATCAATGATGAAAACTCCTAAACTATTAAAAGTTATGGTATCCCAACGCCCAAAAGACAAACTGTGGTAATTTGATACTAGAAATGTCGAAGCTAATTTAACATATATATATATATATATAGTAATGCTCTTCTAAATTGTTTGCATGCATAGTACATTTTTATCGCTTCATAAAAAGTAATAATCAAGCAAGAAAGCACTAGAGCCTAAGTAAGAACGCACGTTAGCATTTAGTACGCCAAGCGTCTTTAAGAGCAACATTATCTTTAGAGCAACATTATTAATGGGACTTTTTCTAGAGTTCTTAGAATTTTTTATTGTTATTTTTAACCTAAGGACATTGTTAAGAGACTTTAATAAAAATAAAGATTATTGGTGGGATATTTTGTTGGTTCTTAGATTATAATATTTTTTTTTAATAAGTAACATATAAAATGGTATTGAAAAGAAAACATATAACAATTTAACTTAAATACCTAATAAGAGAAAAAAATTTATTCATTTAATAGAAAATTACGAAACATTATATCACATTCCATACATAAAAAAAAATCATACAAACTTCATAAATAAAAGCAAACACACCTTTTATTTTAATCATAGAAACTAGATTTTTTAAAAGTATGTTTATCAACCATCTTCTAACTACAAAACCAAACTAACTAGAACACTCAATACAACGTCTTTCTTAAATGTCTACACCTACTTATTAGGTCACAATTCGAAAAATGGTTACTCTTAAACAACTCAAGTCAATGATGAACTCACTGTATCCGAAAGAAAATCACCAGCTTACAAATCTACAACAAAGTTTAACTCCATCGAGTAAGTACTCATCATGAAAAGGAATCCAAACATTGCCTTTATATCATTATTAACTAAAGCTACCCTAAGTTTCAATTACATTAACTCAAAAAATTCACTAATCAATCGAGTAATTACCAGGCATACAATCCGTCACTTACCAAGCATACAATCAAACACATAATATTCATCAATCGAAGCGTAAGTATACAACAAAGACTTCAGAAACAAACCAATCAAACACAGAAAGACAAATATAGGTCATTCCTCTAGATCGAAAAACGGAGGGCAGAGAACGAAGACATACTTGGTTTCGTGAAGTTTCGGAGCACAACGCGAGATCTGTGTTGATTGAGCGAGTATACAAGACGGGGCCCAAATTCTCCGTCGGGAGAAGCGAGAATAGAAAGAGGATGAGAATCGAGACCGAAACTCGACGAACCTTGATCAAACACCAAGCATGCAAAAAAAAAAATCAAACAAAATAGGTGAAAAATATCGACTAATAATTCTGATTATCGATAAAAATTAGGTCAGAGAAGTAACCTGGTGTAGATTTGATGCAGTGGTGAGGCTTTGGATTAAACCAGAGATCGATGTGGATTGCTTCGGTCACGAAATCGTCTGTCTCGCGAGAGAGAAGAGGGAGACGATGAGAATGCAATGGAGACCAAAAGTCCACTTTCCTCTACCGTTTTGGTTTGCATATCGCCTCATGCCACGTTGCTCTAAGGACTTCGGCCCAAAACTTCTTAATTAGCCAACGTCTCTTTTATTTAACGCGGATTTTGATTTATTTTTGGGCCGAAATTGGGTTAGAAACGAGGGTAAGATGCCCCGATAATGTTGGTTTTAGAACTTTATGGAGTTCTTAATTTTTTTTAAAAATAAATTAGTCACAGACCGCCATGTGTCAGTATGGTCCGTGAACAGTATAAGGACCAAACCAATTTGTTTTATAAATAAAAACTAAAAGCCAAAACCCTTCGTCCTTTTGCGGGATCCGCCCCTTTAAGAACTCTCATAAGGACTCCAATAATCTTGTTCTAAGGCTCGTAATGATTACATGCAGTCGCTTAGTTTATAGAAATAATAACTTTTTATTATTTGTTTATAAAAGTTCTTCATGTTAGTTTGCTTTTTGTTTCTTTTTTTTTAATGTACTGGATTTTTTTTTTTTTTTTAAAACCTAAAACAAAAAGAGTTAATTTGGTCAAAATCCTAGAAATATGTTGAAATTAGCAAAATACCCAAAACAAAAATATTATGGGGGGGGGGGTTTTCTTTGTGCCAAAGCAAATTACTTTAGTGTCCCTAAGATATGTTCAGTCAATTTATATACGTACAATTATAGTTGCGTGTAAGATTTTTAAAAATATTTAAAAAATTTAGTTATGATTTTCTTTTGACTCAAAAACCAGAAAAAATGTAAAGTGTTCTAAGGAGATATTCTCGAGGAGTTATATAGACTTTTCCAAATTCACCTTTTCACCATATATTAAAATTTGAATCTCGCCTTCCTCCTTTACCATGTCTAAGGTGACGGAGCTCTTGCCAGTGTTTTCTCCCTTACTTGTTGATGATGTCGTCAAACTTTTTTTTTGGATTTGAGAAACCAAATCCGCGCCTCGCTCGCCTCCACCTCTGACGTGCCTCCGCTTTTCTGCAGTGGCTCGCTTCTCTTCAGCGCTTAAATCTCTTTTTCATGACTCCGTACTTCTCTTCAGCACAGAGGAAGCACAAAAATAGTTCAACCTTGAAATCAATTAACAGTTAATATAAAAGTTAGCCTAATGTGATGATTAGTTGATGTGCAATTACAATGATTATATATATAATTTGAATTGTTTCTTAGTTTATTGGCATGATAATAAATTGTTTAGATAAAAAATAAAATTTAATCAAAATTTTAATATGTATGATTAAATTTCAACTGTGGTGCGGAGATTACTGTTTGATGAGATTACATCCGTGTTTTATGATTAGGTGTTGCGGTATCAAGCAATCAAGACCATGTCCTTCCTCTGGATGTGATCGCTACATGTGATGCACCATGCTTAATGTGTAGAGTGAAATTTCGCTAAATATGACATAAGTTTAATGTGTGTCTACCTTGTGGAGGTGGTGAGCACCAAATCATGGAGAACATAAACCTGGGAGAGATGTAGACAACCGGTCGAGAGTGTAGTCGAAGCTAACTTTGGCATGCAGAAAAGTGGGAAAATAATGTATTGAAATCAAAGGTTGGGGAGATATCATTGGAAGGCAGCAACACCTATGGTGGGTGTTGAGTGGAGTCTACTATTAGTGGCTGGATCTTGTATTATACTATGGAAGCTTAGGATCTGTTTTCTAAATGTCTATGAGTTTTTGTAAAATGGATAACATAAAATTTAGTCAGGGTGTAGTAAGTTTTCGGATGGTTAAAATTTTGTTTAATCATTTATTTAAACAATTAGCCGAATGTAAGGAGGAATTTAAAGTTTAGCCGGGGATAGTAAATTTTTGGATGGATAAACTTTTGAATAACTGTTTGTAGAAACAATTAGCTGTATGTAAGAAGTTAGCTTGTTTTATAATATGAAGTTATAATGTAAGAGCTTTTGCTTGTATGCTTATTACGCATTAATAAGAATTTGGTAAATAAACACATACGCATATATTTATCAGAAGCTGTGGCACATGTTTATCATCATCTACCACCAATTTTATTTATAATACATTTATTAAGTGATGTTAGCCAGCTAACAACAAGTATACAATCTAATAAATTATGTAACCCTCTATTACTTTTCGGTTGTTACAATGCACTAAAATAGCCGTCTAACATCACTCGCATTACAATTTTAGTGTTTTACCACCACTTTACCCTTGATATATGTTTATAAAGTATTGTTAGCCAGCTAAAATATTAAGTATCCAATCTAATTAATTATATAACTGGCCTTTGCATATTTAAAAAATAGTATCCGGCTAAAATTTGTATTGTCTCGATAGCTAAGTGGTCTTGGTCTCTTGTAATCCTCTTTATCCTGACACAAAATTCAAAATCTCAGATTCAAAAGCACAAAATCCAAATCTCAAAAAAAAAAAAAATCAGGATAGTTGTATAATGAAAATACTTGCAGTATCCCACAATCCAAGGTTAACGGTGGTTTCATTAACCACAACCTTTGCACTGAAATTGTCAAAAATGGTAGGGATATGGGGGATTCGATAAACGTTTAAATCCATTGACACTAAGATGAGAACTTTTACAATGCAGATTACCAAAAAGAACTTTCAAAATGCTATACAAATTTTAGAGCAACATGAAACAAAGATTAAATGAAGATTTCTTCTTTTTTCCTTGTGAAGATTTGATTGATGATAATTCAACCCTTACAAAATATGAAACTAAAGCCAACAAGCTTCTAAATGGCTCGACTGCTTCACAAACTAAGAAGAATGAAAGCGCACAAAATCGGAGAAGAGATTCTTAAATAAAGATATGAGGCCGTCTAAGAAACCAACAACTTAAATCCAAAGGCCTAACAAACCAGATATTAACCACAGCAACTAGGATCAAATAACACAAAAAGAACATGCAACAGAGCCAAAGACCCAAAAACTCAATCTCAGATTTTAGATCTAGATCACAATCTGAAATGAAAGAAATAAGTTTAGATAAAAGGAATAGACAAGCAAATTTGTATGGAAATAGATTATCAGAAAAAAAATATATATAAAAAATGGATGCCTTAGAAACATCGAAACCAAAAGAAGCAGAAGGAGTAGGGGCATAAGGGTCCACAAAATCTTGATCAAAGTGAAGCAAAAATGGGATGTGCATTGAGCTAAATATGACATAAATTTAATGTGTAGAGTGCAATTTCTCAAATAGAAAAGCCCAACCATCCTTAACAAAAGCAAAGCTTATAACAGTGTAACACTCAACCTAATGGGCAGGATGCGAAATGGAAACCTTGCCTACCGAATGAATCCACCCGGAATGGCTGCCATGTAGGCTAAGATCATTGCCATCGAGAAATCCGAAGACCACGAACCAAACGAAGCCCGTTGCTTTCATCAAGGAAGTGAAACCCAACCCGAAACAAAGGAAAACAGAGAAACAAATTTCATGTGGTTTACTATATGTATATCTTTGGCCCAGTCTAAGAAAAATTTGGCTTGTCAACAAATCTTGTAGATTAATTCATCATAAACTGTCACTATTATTTTTAATATAAAATTTGAAGATTCTTTTTTTTAAAGATTTTTAGTAAGACTATTTAATATATATATATATATATATCCATTATTACGAGTTTTAGGGTTTGTGATGATAGAGTCTAGAAGAAAAAAAAATAAAGGGAGCATTCCCTTTTTGATTTTCATCATGACAATAACAAACTCTGAAGAGTCTTCAGAGGTAAAAAAGATCACACATCTTCGTAACGATTTACCGTCGAACTACTTAGCTCGCAAAGTCGCAATTCGAGATTGTATTACCTGATTTTGTCTTTAGTTTTTAACAGATTTTGCTCTCTCAATTGCTATTGTAAATGCAATCTCCAACACAACACAATCACTATTACAAACACTACTCGCATCACCGACTGCTATTTCACAAAACCATATGTGATAAATGGGCTGGTATTGTTAATTCAATGTATTCGTTGAGCAGAACAGAAAAAAATAAATTGGTAAAACTTTATCATCTATATATATAAACAATCGCAGACTCGTCTCACTCGCAGCTAGAGGTGGACGTTTAGGTATACATTCGGGTTCGGTTTGGATCCATTCGAATTTTGGGTTTTCGGAGTTAGAAATTTCAGTTCTATTTGAATATTTATAAAATTTGGTATGAATTTGGTTCGGATTATTGTGGGTTCGGATTGGTTCAGATTCGGATAACCCGTTTAAATTATGTTTAAAATTTTAAAATTCATATATATTTTTAATTTCAAAAATCTAAAAATAAAAATGATATATAACATATAAATTTGAGTGATGTATGTCAAAATACCTTAATTTATCATAAAATTTGGTTTGATTTGAATATTTGGATGGATAATCAATAGATTTTTTTAAGTATTAAAGTTGTTTTTAGCTTTATTTAGCTACTTTAAATAGTTATTTTTGATTATTTACATATATTTTTAAATATATTTGGAAAACCTCAAAATATCTTGTACTCCATTTTTGATACTTTTTCGATAATATATCTAAAATTAACTAATAGTCAGGTATAAATCTAATTTAGATATATTCGAAATATTTCGGTTCGGATCAGATTCGGTTATCTAAATATTAAAATTTTGAACCCATAAATTAATTTTGGTTTGGATTCAATACTACTTTTCGATTTTTCAAATTAGGATATTTTCCCAGCCCTACTCACCAATCTCTCTCTCTTCTTTTTAGTTGTCTCGGAAGAAACAATGGTTACTTCCGGTGATCTTCCTCCTCGACTTACGAAAGATGTCAAGAAAAGAAGCAGAAAAAAAGAACCGTGAAAAAATAAACACCTTGAAGTACTGATCAGCGTCGCTACGAGAGCTGCTCATATCGCAAGAGACAAAAGGGTTTCACTTGAAGGGTGTTCTTGCTACAAGTAGTTGAAGATGGGTTTTGCTTGGAAGGCGAGGACGAGGAACGAACATAGAGAGAGTAAAAAGACAAGGGTTTTAACAATTTTGTAACGAATACTTGTGAGTCGCTAAGTAAAACGTAATTTTCCTATTGTCTAGTTCGAAGTTTGAAAATGTTTGAAATTGATTATTACTATAACAAATTTGCACTGACTGAAAAAGACAGAAAATAGGTTTAGTGTATCAAATTGATAGTTATGGGATAAATCGAGATGATATCTTATTCAAAAACATAAAAAGAGAAAAACGTGTCCTGGTTTATCTCACATCAGCTTGTGTTTTTAAACTTTGATGTTTTGATCTCCCTCAAAGAGGCAGCAGATCTTGTAAGTTACAAGTTGTAACTATTCTGTCTAGGCATGTTCTCAGTTGGCTCTTGTTCTGCTGGCAACGTAATGTTATGTACAAATGAAACGACTAAAACGCCGATTGGATGATAACTTTATAATCCCTCCCAACTAATATTTTTTCTTTTATAGAAATATAAAAAATAACTTTTTGACATCATAAAAAATAACTTAAAAGACGGAAAACGAATGCAAGTCTGATATAATATTAAGAGCTAAAAGTTTGGACTCAGATGAGCTCAAGGAACAATGCTTCTTGTTTGCTGTTCAAACCAAGATCGTTCAGAGTCGACTCAATTTCCCCATCTCCAAACGCATGCCGAGGGTAAGGTCTCACCTGTTTCATCACACACCATAACTTAGACTCAAGGCCAACACCGGACAAGCATATCATTTTTGGCTTTACACCATCTCTAGCCATATGGCTTAAGAGAGGTCTTATTGATAAAGATGCAAAAGTTTTTACCAGTCTGTAAGTCTTGGGTTTCACCACCCTGGCTATGTCTATGAAGTCGAAAAGAGACTGCAAAACAACTCATTTGTTTAGGTATGGATTTTTAGTGAAAGTGACAGCAAAGTGCAAATGGATTTTTTGGGACAACTCACTTGGAGTTTGTCTGATTTAAGGAATCGGCGGCCATGTCTCGTTCCATCTGGCATTCTGACTAGAAGGGTAATAGTATTCTCTACGTCTGCATGTGGTTCCTTAGGTAGAGACGCTTCTTTTGCAGCTAGTTGCCTCTCTAGCTCCTGCAACAACATTCACAGGCAAAAATACAGTAATCAATAACAACAGAACCGCCTTCAGTAATGTGCATTTGGTCTAGCTGATCTTTCTTTCTCCACTTTGCAGGAGTCTCGTTAACAATCAAGAATCAAGGATTAAGAAAACAAAACTTGTTTCAACGAGGCCTTAGTAAGAGATAAGTACCTGTTCCTCCTCGAGTTTTTTCTTTTCTTCCTCCAGAAAAGCCTTTCTAGCAGTTTCTTCCTCTAACTGACGTGCCTCAGCATCTCTAATAGATTGTAGTTCTCTATCTCGGTCAGCTTGCAGGGATGCAAGATACTCATCGTCCTGCGTGGGGGTAGCAGTTCAAGAAATTTTATTATCACTAATATAAAACAAAAGGGGTTTAAGTCAAGCAACTAACCTGCTGTTCACGTATCAACCTCTGAGCTGTCAATGAAGGTGAGGGTGGACGTGGTGGTGCCCTGTGCTGAGGAGGTACGAATGGAAGATGATTATATCCAGTTTCAGGAATTCCACCAAACATGGTTGCCTCGAGCATGACAGCTTCATCATGTTCTTCAGACGAAATGCCTCCCCACTTGAGCATATACAAACAGAGTATCAGTAATGCCAAGCATTACAGCTAAGAATCCTAGAGTAGCTAGTCCATGTATACTAGTCTAGACTCTGTGTAAGAAACATGTTGATACCTCAGAAGGAAAGCTATTGCCATTGTCCGCTTGATTATCTCCTTCAGGATCAGGACTCCTGCTCAGGGAACGATCAGCGTCAGGCAGAGATCCAGAAGCCACACGTATTGGCCTGTGTCTAACAAGAGGTTCCTCATCATCGTCATCGGACTCATCCTCAAATGGTGAGCTAGGTGCTGCCAATCTAGACAATATACAAAATACAATTTGTTAGGCCTCACTCACTTTTTTGACAAAACACCAGTAGATAGATAAACCGCTTGACAGAAGTTTGGAGATATTAAGCTCAGAGATAACAAAGTGGCAAAGCGTTACTGGAAAAGAACCAACAAACCTTCCATTTAGGGCTTGTGTATCTTCAGGTCCTTGAGCAGCAGCTGTTCCAGAAGCTCCTACTTCCGATGTTGACCCTTGATTGCGCAACACTTGGTCCTCGGCTGACTGCACTCCCTTATGTTAGAAAAAAAAGCAAAAAAATACAAGAGAGAGAGAGAGGAGACAACCACATACCTGCAATGACACGGTGACGGCTTTTGCTATGTCATCATCTCCCATGTGAGAAGACGCCCTCTCAACAGGCAAAGGATTACTTAACCCCTATATAAAAAAAAGGTTTAAATATATGCTAAATGGATAAGCCAAACCCAAAATACTAGATGCCTTTTGCTGAATGGAAAAGCTGACCTCAACAACATCCACTTTAGAGGCCTGAATGGCAGCTTGAATCATCTCTTCTTCAATATCATTGTAACCTTGAATATTAGTATTGGGTGCAGCAGGTATAAGTTGCCTAGTTGCAAAAGGAACATCACTCTCCTCATCAATAATAACCCTTGTTTCTGCGACATCCTCAATAGCAGTGCTATCCATTGGATTCACATCATCTATATCCATTGCATCGTCTACAGGGACGTTCACTGGGGCTCTGCACAAAAGAAGATATAAAATTAAAAATTTTCTGATGAAAAAAAAAGATGATAAATATAGTATGGCATACGCAGTTTGATCTCCCTGGCCGCTGAAAAATGCATTCAGAGCTCGATTAAGATCACCACTATACTCCTGCGAGTATCAATATCAATATCAATAAATTCAGTAGAAACCGAAGAGCTAATCAGCAAGGTAACAAGAGAAATCAACTTGGATTATTAATCAGAGATGTGATATTATACAACAATGAACAAAAGAAACGATCGTCCGATGATTAATTTAAACGATCGTCTCATCGAAAAACAAAAAGAAACGAGAATGACCTGGAGCTTGTGAACGGCGACGGCGTCTGATGCGCCCGTGAAGCTAATGAAGGTGTCGATTGCTTCCTGATTCGGTGTCGCCATTACTGACAAAGAAAGATAGTTTTTTTTGGTTAATGATTGACTGTTGGAGTGAGCAAGGGGAAAAGAAGAGATGTTCCTTCTTGTGAATGGGTTTTGGCATCGCCGCACACTCCTCCTTCTTTTAACCTCTTCCTCTTTCTTTTTTTTTTCTTGATTAATTTTAATCTCTTAATTATTCTTTACGGCTCTTTTTTTCATAATAATCCGAGTTCTAATATTTTTTAAAATGAACATAATCTATATTATTATAATGATTCAGTTTAAAAGCTCCTTAAGGTGTCCATATAAGCAGATTGTGAGTCCCATATTTTTATTTTAAAATAGATACTTTTTTTTAAATGGTTACAAACAAAGAATATCAGTTTAGCCAAGTGGTCTAAGACCCAATGTTTGGTCGCCAATGACATATGTTCAATTCCCATTGCTCTCATGCATAAACCAATTAATGTCCTCATCATAAAAATATTTTTTAAACACACATAGTCTTGGTAAGATGGTCACAAACAATGAAATACATTTTATCCAAGTGGTATAAGGTGTCTAATTAAGTATGCAAGATTGTGGGTTCAAACTACACAGCTATCATGTATTTTTAATTTTTTTATTTAGGTTATTATCATATGGGCTTTTTGTTTATAAGGTGTCTAATTAAGTATGCAAGATTGTGGGTTCAAACCACACAGCTATCAATTATTTTCGTTATTATTAAATGAATATATAATTTCTCTTACATTATAATAACTACTATAATTTCCTTGAAAACATTCCTCACCACCGATTCCAGACTCCGGCGAATGGATTCCCACAGTTGATGACGCCGTAGATAAAAATGCCACATCATTTATGAACAAAACTCAAACTTACAAAAACCTTATATAAAAGCCTATCTAATGAAACTTAAACAACGAATATTAACTTAATTAAGGTTATTTTAAAATTGATAAATCGTTTAATACAAATATAAATACTATAAATATAGAATTATATCAAGTTTTGATCTACGATATAAAAAATATTTACAGCAAAAAAAAACACACCTACTTTTACACACTAAAAACTATATTATAGCCTAACTATTCCTATAAACCTTACTTCGCATATAAATAACATTTAACACATTCCTAATATTTTTCAAAAAAAAATTGTATGTGAAATAAAATAAAATAAACAACAAAATTTAAGTAAGTTATTTATTAAATGAATATGTAATTTCTCTTAG
>CAKOAT010074932.1:42171-69926 GCA_932364175.1 Eruca vesicaria subsp. sativa
GGCGAATGAATTCCCACAGTCGATGACTCCGTAGATAAAAATGCCACATCATTTATGAACAAAACCGAAACTTACAAAAAACCATATATAAAAACCTATCTAATGAAACTTAAACAACGAATATTAACTTAATTAAGGTTATTTTCATATTGATAAATCGTTTAATACAAATATAAATACTATAAATATAGAATTATATATATAAAAACATGAAATTTTCCATTTCATTATTAATTAGTGTCATTAGAAGAATCCACTAAACCAACAATCGAAAAAAATACACGCAAACATAATGATCCCGGCCCCGCGCTTGCGCGGGGAATATGCAACTAGTATTTTATAATAACTAGGTGTTTTGGCCGCACGTGCGGGCATAATTACTTTTACAAATACTTTAAAGTGAATACACTATCAATTGAAATAAAATTAAAATAAATTAATGTTTATATATTTAAAATATTAATAAAAATTAAACAATAAATTCTTTATATAAAAGTTTTTTATCCTAAAATAAATATTTTTTATCACGTAACATAAACTAAAAATACTAATGCTTTTGAAATATTTAGTAATAAATTAAATATTCATTTTTTACATATGACCAAATTTGTCAATATAATAAATTATCCTTTATTGCATAAAATAAATTTGAAAAACTTAATACATGCATTAATATTATATACAATATATGTAGATATTTATCTTTTATAAATTTAAAACATTAAAAAAAATATTTTTTATCGAAGGATGATTATCAAATCAATGAATTTTCAATTTATGGTTAATTATATATTAACAGATAACATAATATCAATTATTTTAGATAATGATAATTATAAAATCAGTGAAAATATGTTAATTAATGGCTAATTATATATTAATTCGTTTTTAGTTTATCGCTAATCAATAAACTATTTTTTAGATAATGATAATCATCTAAGTTAATGAACTTTATTTTTAATAAAGGTTAATTTATATTAATTCGTTTTAATTTATAGTTAGTTATATGTTAATAAATCTAATTATTAATTAAGAGTAATAATTAATCACTAGTTAAAATATAAAAATATGACAAACAAGCAAAACTATATACAATTATGGAGAACATAACAATTAAGAAAATTTTCCTCTTAAATAATATATATATATATATATATATTTATATTTATATATAGATATTATTTTTTAGTATATCGCTAATCAATAAACTATTTTTTAGATAATGATAATCATCTTTTATTTTTAATTAACTTTAATTATATATTAATTCGTTTTAATCATAGTTAGATATATATTAATAAATCTAATTATTAAATAAAAGTAATAATTAATCTTTTAGTAGAAAAATATAAAAGTATGAAAATAAGAAAAACTATCTACATTATGGAGAACATGACAACTAAGCAAATTTACTTCTTAAATAATAGTATAGAATTTAGGTCAAATCTCTTAAATAGATTTTTTTATATTTTTATCAAAAAAGCTGACTTTAAAAATTAAAATGACAAAAATAACATTTTTTATTTTCAAAATTTTAAATTTTTGTTATTTTTAAAACTTTGAAATCATATCACAAAACCCGCACTCCCCAATGTTTTTTTAAAAATGTATTGGATTAATAACCCAAAAATTATAAGTGTATATTTACTTATTTTTGATAAAACATTTAAATTTATTTTGGTCATTTTTATTTTCAAGGTCTATATTTGTAATAAAATAATTTAGGTCTATCATAGAGACATTCTCTAATTTTAATATACTGTATTAAAACTGAAATAATAAAATATTTAGAACTATGATTTATTATATTTTAGCCACAAAATATTATAAAATATAATATTGATTAAAGTACAAAAAGATATATAACAATCCTACGAGTATCTACAACTGCATAAATAATTGAATATATATTTAAATAAACTTATAGAGAAAAAATTTAAAAAATCTTTTTAACATAAATCAAAATTTCCCCCATATTTTGGTTTATAAGATTTAGGACAATTATCCAAAATAACACCTTTGAAATTTTTGTCTCAAAAATGACACCAGAAAAAAAAAGTTAGAAAACTAACATTCATTAACTGTTCAAAAGACTCTAATACCCCTAATTAATAACACAATTAACAAAAAAAACTCATCTTTCTCTTTTGTGTCTTCTCCTTTTCTCGACAGAGACGCTCATCTCTCTCTTTGTTTTCTCCTTCTCCGACGAACTAATGAAGTCATCTCGAGCGACGAAAGAAATTGTGATTCTCGTTATCAACGAAACGAATTGTGAATCGGTAAGTTTAAATGGTTTTCATCAATGGTTTACCAAAAGAAACACAATTTTACTTAGGGATTTCGAATTAAGATTTAGGGATTTTATGTTGTTGTTCTTTGGATGATACATTTGATCATGTTTTATTGTTTGAATCAAACAGAGAGAGCAGAACTGAAGTTACAAAGAAAGAATTTAGAAAACTTCATTCACAGATAATTTTGATTTAAGGAGGAAGACAAAATCGTGAATTTTGCTTTTTGTTAAGCAATTTTGAATCTATCATATTCCTATTTATTATATGATCAACAAATCATGTGTGAAGAATGCTTTGAAACTTGGAGTTGGCCTCTTTGTTGTATTTTTTTTCCACATGATTGTTAATATAACAGTGTCAATGTGTGATTGCAGGTCTCTGATACTTTTAACAATCACCATTCTAATATTGACACTGATAAAACTGGTGATAAGAAGCTTCATGAAGCTTAGAGGCACATCAAACACAATGGTATCAAAAGTTTCCTTACCTCTGTGTGTAGATATCAACATATGTGAACTCACTTACTGGATATGTGACATTATTGTCACTTACTATCTTCATTTTATGCTCAAATCTCTATGACTTGCAGAGTCTTTGGGATTTATGCATTTGTTTGTATAGTGGCATGGATTTCAGTGTACTTCAAGGTAACTAGAGACAAAGAGGATGCCACTTGAAGCTACCTTTAAGTACTTCTCTGTTGGTGCGAAACATCAAGATGTTGCAGTCTCGTTTTTCTTTTATAATAGATTTTCTATTTATGTGGAAAGGATAGATCATATTTGTTATAGAGCGTTTGCTATTAAGATTTTTTTCCTCTTATGATAGATATTCTACCTCTAAGAGCATGCCCATCAGCGGTTTTTACCGGGTTCGTGGGCTCGAAATCCTAGGGCCAGAGGTCCATTTTTTTAAAAAAAAATGAAAAACTCGACGAACCGGTTCACCAGAGTGAACCTGTATGATACGGGTTCATGCGACGTGTCAGCTCCCCATTGGACCGCTTTTTCGTGGTTGAGTAAATCCGACTCTCTCTCTTCGCGATAGATCTGTGTTTTTTCTTTCTCTCTAGGGTTTGATTCTCTCTCGGGCGATTTCATTTCATCGCGATTCGGAGCATTTCTTATCAAAATCGACGACGGAGTGGCACCTCTACGAGTTCTGGTGAGTATCTACGAATCTATCGTTCATAGAGTCGAGTTATTGGTGAAAAACGATCTCGGGAGATCGAAAGGGATTTGGGGGTTTCGTCTTTTACGCTTGTAAATCTTAGAGGGGTATTCGATTTACGGTTTTAATGTGTATTCTGGGTTGGATTTAGGGTTCCTTTATCGGAGATTAGAAATCAATTTGGGGATCTCGAGTTACGGTTTGAAATTGATTTGGGGGTTTAGGGTTAGGTTTCAAAATCGTAAAGGGTGTATCGATTTCGGGTTTTAAACCTTCATTTGGGGTTCAATTGGTTCTTTATCCGGGTTTCGAGATTTATTTGGTGGTTTCTAGTTAGGGTTTTAAACCGAGTTTGTGGTTCTGTATAATGGTTTTAAATCGTTTTGAGGGGTTTGATTTAGTGTTTCCGAGTTTGTGGTTCTCTAATTATGGAGTTTTAAATCGTATTGAGTAGGTTTTAATTCGAGTTGGTGGTTGTGATTTGTGATGATGCAGATGGATCCAGATGAGAGAAGATATATGAAGAGGCACAAGGAGTACTACAACATAGTTGCATTCGTTAGTGATTCACAATTTGGGATTCCAAGTAGTTGTCCCTGTGGCTCGACAATCATTGACGAGGTTCAGGGCACGAAGGAGTTTGACACCCTTCCTGGGAAGCGGTTCTTTACGTGTAGAAACTGTGAGGTAAAAACAATTTGAAATGTTTTATTCATTTTGACAAAGTGAATTTGAATTGTTTTATTAGTCTCTAATATTTGTTTATGTTGTCACCAAGGATGATGGGATGCATTATCGTCATCCTTGGGTTTTTGGTGTGTAGGAGGAGCTCGAGAAGGTGAAGACGGTGGTGGCCAATCTCCATAAACAGATAGACTTATTGGAGGTTTTAGTAATTGCGTCGTTTTTGGTTTATGTTTGTTTATGTTTTGTATTGTTGTTTGTAACATCACTTTATGTTTTGTTTCCATGTTCCAGGAACAGGTTCAAATCTTGTATGGAAAAATAGCTGCTCTAGAGAAGGCCAGCTTCAAATGAAAATCGTAGGTAGCAGCTCTGGAGAAGGTAAGCCTCAACCTCATTGCTTGTTTGAATGATTGTTAGGTGAAGTAGATTGAATGAATTTTGAATGAGTGATAGATATTTTTGATTGATTGTTTGATATTTCTCTGAATTTTTGTTTTAGTTAAATGTTAAAACTGAACTAGAACTTAAACGATAAACTAGAACTTATTCTTAAAACTATTTCAGATTTTCTGATTTAGTTAATTGTTAAAACTGAACTACAACTTAACCGATAAACTAGATTTTATTCTTAAAACTATTTATGAATTTTTGTTTTAGTTACTCGTTTAAACTGAACTAGAACTTACTAGGTGATTTGATGTGATGAACTAAAAGTAGGTTAGACGTGTAATGAATGATATCTGATCTAGTACTTTGCTTTGAATGTTTGGTGTGTGGGAAAACTTTAATTACTTCTTTATTAAGTAACCATAATAAATATTTGGTTGTTAGACATCCTTTAATTGTTTCCTACTACCTACCTTAAACTAGTTTAAAACCCATCAGCGACTCAACATACCAAAACACAGAATCTAAACTACATCTCAAAAATCCAAAATATGGATCCTTTTCCCCTAAACCCTCATCGCTTTGTCGACCTATTAACTTCCCAAACCATAGATTTAGAGTCTCCTGAGCTTCCTATGTTTAGTAGCCATGGCTCTCAGGATCCTAAACCTGCTGAGAGGAGAAAGTGGCCACAGAAGGAAGACATGGTCCTCATCAGTGCTTGGCTGAATACAAGCAAAGACCCCATTGTCAGCAATGAGCAGAAGACAGGAGCCTTTTGGAAGAGAATAAAGGACTACGTTAACTCAAGCCCTCAACTCGTTGGCAATGGTCATAGACCTGCTACTCAATGTACGCAGAGGTAGGGAAGAATCAACGAGCAGGTGTGTAAGTTCGTCGGTAGCTATGAGGCGGCGTTGAAGGACCAAGGAAGTGGGGAAAATGATAATGATCTCATGACCAAAGCCAATGACATCTTCACTAATGAGTACGGGGCCAAGTTAAGTCTTGAACATGCCTGGAGACAGCTTTATTTTGACCAAAAATGGCGAGAAAACTCTTTGTCCAGAGATGGTGCGAAGGAGAAAAGGAAGGAACCTGTAGAGAACATGCCTGACATGGAAGAGGTTAGGCCACCCGGGGTTAAAGCGTCCAAAAGCCAAGCATGTGAAGCATGGCAAAGAGGCTGCGTACGATCAACTACAGAGTATGCTAGCTATGAAAGAGACCATCTCCAAGCACAAACTGCTAGAGCGTCTCCTTGCTCGAAAAGATTCACTCTCGGATGTAGAAGTGGCTTTGAAGAACAAACTCATTACTGCAATGATTTGATGTGGTAGGTTGATTGTGTTTCTTTTATTTTTTCTGATTGCTTACCTTGTTTGTGTTTCTTTTATTTTTCCATTGCTTAACTTGTTTATTTTCTGATTGCTTAACTTGTTTTCTCTCTGTTAGATTGCTTAACTTGTATTGATTGCTTAACTTGTTTTCTATTGTTTGATTGCTTAACTTGTATTGTTGTTTGTTTCTTTGTGCAGGTCACGAGAAGGTTCACGGGAAGGTGTTGTTTGCAGCTGCTTTTGTTTTTCTCTTTGTGCAAGTGTTTTTCAAATTATCGGCTCACGGGAAAGTTCACGGGAAGGTTAAAGAGTAGTATTTTGTATGTTTCTGCACTTGTGTTTTAAAATATCGAGTTCTGTATCTCTATTTATAAACATATGTACTCATTCTACTTCATGTCCATCTTTGTCTTAAAAAACATTTCTCTCTAATTCATGTCTTTTTTTGTTTTGTTCAAGTGTTCATCAAACCCGTGTATCAATCTCACTCTTTCTATCCCCTTTCTAAACCTCAAGTATCAACCTCATCCTTTCTAAATCTCAAGTATCAATCTCATCCTTTTTAAAAAAAAAACTTTACCAAAATTTCACCAAACCAAAATAAAAAACTGTTCTCCTACTCAAACACTTAGCCAAAAATGTCTTCTTCATCCTCTGATGCTGTAGATGAAATGTTAAAAGAAGCTTTTGAGGAAATTTTTGATCAACATTTTGATGATACGTTCGAAGCCATAGTTGATGTTGACGCCAACAACCCCAGGAGACGAGCTTTTATCGAAACAGATCGGGAACAAGGACACAGTCAACTATGGAACGATTATTTCAGGGAGCATTCTACATACCCCCCCCCCCAGAAATGTTTAGGCGGCGGTTTAGAATGAACAAATCATTGTTCCTTCTCATAGTCGAGCGTCTAAATAATGAGGTTCCATACTTTAAGCAAAGAAGAAATGCTCACGGAAGGTACGGGCTATCTGCACTTCAAAAGTGTACAACATCTATACGTATGTATGCATATGGTCAATCGGGAGATACGTATGACGAATATCTCCGTCTTGGTGAAAGTACTGCGCTTTTATGTTTGGATAAATTCACCGATGCGATCGTACAATTGTTTGGAGACGAGTATCTACAAAGACCTACACGCGATGATCTGCAACGATTACTCGATGTTGGAGAGGCACGCGGGTTTCCCGGGATGATAGGCAGCATCGACAAACCATTATAAAGATGGTTGGCCACGTAGTCATACACCGATTCTAGTCTCTCGGAGGATTTGGAACAATGGAGAATGCGTTCAATGCAGAGTAAGGCAGAGACAAGTATGATACCACTCTAACTGCAGCTACACAGTCAAAAAATATATACAATCAAAAGATTAATACACAATAGATTTGAAAAATAAAATACTTTAATCATGGAATCCAAATCTTGCAGGAAAAAGCATTGACATAAGCAGTCACTACACAAGCACATGACAAGAACTCAAGATTTCAACAGCACAAGACATAACCAGTCATTACGCAACCATTTGACATAAGCAGAGAATATTCTAGTTGATTCATTCATTTAAGCAACAACTAAGCTTATCACTAAGCGACTAAATACATCTACCACAACTAATCAGCCGAGACTAGTTCTCTCTATACTAAGAGTTCTCCCTTGAGTCTTTTTAAAGATCTTCAGAGAATAAAAAATCTTCTCTCTTTGTACATAAAACATTCGTCTACACTTAAACATACCATCTTAAATATACCTTTGATCAAAGTAAACCTCCTTAGCAGTTGTACCCACTATCTGATATTCTTCAGAGTGAGTTCATCTCTGCAAAGCTCAGGTGCTAAGAAACACAACTTACTACACTGATTCTATTGGCAATGGCCACACTACGGATCCGTATCTAGATGCAGAAATATTTTTCTGTCTTCCTCATCATCGTTACCAAATACCTTTAAACCAAAATCATAAAAGTCCATCAGAATGGATCATAGCATAAATGTTTCATCAAACTGAAATTAAAAAGTAAATATACCATATACCTCTGATTCGAAGAAATTCAAAATTTATATAAGATAAATCTCAATCAAAATAAAAAAACCCATGGATCGAAGATACCTTTTCGAAACAGAGACGGCGGCGCAGCAGGAGAGCTGATGGAGAGAGACGTGATGAGTGACAGTGAAATGATGACGTAGAGAGATGAGCGACGCCGGAGATGATGAGATGATTGACGCTGGAAATGTGAGAAGTCGTCGACATCGGAGATGTGAGAAGCCGACGTCGTGATTTCAATTTTTTTCAAAGATGATTAATTAGACAAAGAGAAAGATATTATGGTAAATTAGCGTATTAATGAAACCTATATTTGTGACTTTGGGTTTTGGATACAAGTTTGGGGATAGAAATTTGGATTGGTGCTATTTTGGACTTTTATTCTAAGATACTCACTATGTAGAAAGAATTGCTAAAAAAATATTAAATATATTTAGAAATTTTTAACATTGTAGTACAGATCTTTATAAAACTAAATAGCTGAAAATTTCTGCATCCATTTGTAACTATTAATATAATAAATCAAATTCTGTGTGATGCCAATACAACATGATAATTAACTAGAGGTTTTTTGATATATATTACTGAATATTTGAACGTTTATCTTAAAAATATCAGTTTTATTAATTCAAAATAAATACTATTCTTTCGAACACTATTTAGGGATTCTCTTTTAGATCAATACTAGAAATTTTCATGCTCCTTACACAGAAAATAATTTAATTTTAAATATAATATTATTAAGATTTCCGTTACATTGATTATTGTTCTGAAGAACTAAAATTCAGAGGGAAGATGCACAATGAATACGGGTGTTTTAAGGCATAATTAACCTTAGTCTGTCGGAATTCTTAACTCATGATTTGATATTCTTTTGTTTTTTATTTTACATTTTTTGCTAAGAGACAGCTCTTATATATCTTATTTAAAATTTATAAAAAACTAAAACCGTTTCTTAACTGAAGCTAAGAATTCCAGTTAATAAAAATTATCAACGTTCATAATCTTAGCCAGCAGAAGACATCATGTTACTCTCTCCTCCTCATCCCAAAGCTATACGACATCCTTGTAATATTTCTTGAACATATTCAGGTCAAAGAGTACGTCAGTTGAATTACATGACATGTCCTATTTCTCTATTCTTATAGTCAAATGTATTTTGTAACTTATCTTTTATTCTACGGACTATGGTCTACCTTCTCGTGTTGGTTGTTAAATAAGTGGATCGTTTTGAACTGTAATAATTTTTCGCCATCTCAAAAATTTGCAATCAAAACAAAATATGGAAGTATATAAGAACTGTGAACTGCAACATGTCAAACATTCAGCAAATCTTAGAGTTACAGTAATGGACAATTCATTACCTGTTTAAAGTGTGTCAAACCGAGGAACCGCAAGGAGTATGGGAGAGGATGAAACATTGATTCCTCCGCCGTAGTACAGCTACCTTAAGTGAATTCATACTATCAGTCCCGGCTCAGTTTTTATGTGGACCCTTATGCAAAACTGATTTGCAAGACTTACTTTTGTAATATTTAAAAAAAATCATGAAAAAGAGTCTAAAATTTTGGAAAAAAGACCCTAAATTCCTAGCTAAAATCTTGTAATTTTTTTTGAACCTAGTGCAAATACATTATTGGCGTATGCCAAGAGCTGGCACTGCGTACTATGCTTTTGAAACATGGAGCTATTAATGTACACGCTGCATTATAAAAAAAAACACTTCAAACTAAGCACCTATCCGGAAGAATCAATCCAAACGCAACAGTTTGTAATGTATATCTTACTGAAAGAATAATGCCTGCATCTCCCTTCTAGCCTAATTTTCTAGTCTCTCACATGTGGTAGGAAGACACCGAGCCCACTAATTAGGTTTTCTACCAATCTGCCACATAGATATGAAAAGTCAACATAACAAACTAAAAAGTGTGAAAAAGAAGATGACTTTAAACTCACCTCTCCTGAATCCTTTGTACGTAGAGAACCTGACGATATCAGAAGCAGTACGTATAAACTAGTCTCTATGCAATTGGAGGAGGTGGCTAGCTAGTACTGAGCTTAATGGTTTCATCACCTTGAAACCATCACCTTCTTCAGTCTGAGTTGAGAACTAATTTCCCATGGATGAGGAACAATCTCTGCTTCTCATGTTTTGGTGACAAAGCTGAACAGGCTTGAACTTATTCCTCGTCAAAAAAGCTTCTTGATCGCCGCCGAGTAAGGTGCTAGACTATTTGTGAGATCATTGCATGAATATTGATTAGTTTTTTTGTTTTTGATTTTGTAAAAATC
Organism: Eruca vesicaria subsp. sativa; assembly: GCA_932364175.1. Classification (NCBI taxonomy): domain Eukaryota; kingdom Viridiplantae; phylum Streptophyta; class Magnoliopsida; order Brassicales; family Brassicaceae; genus Eruca; species Eruca vesicaria. The sequence continues at coordinate 52,400 of CAKOAT010074932.1, forward strand.
TTCCTTCTTCTTTTTCAATTTACATTGGTCCATTGCTGATCCTAAGAGAGGATATCAAAGAAACAGAATCTGAAAGCTCTGTTCTTACGAAAGGCTTTCATAAGAACACTTGTGTTGTGAAATACAGTTTTCAACATATTCAAAGATTATATTATTCATACTGGAAAGAAAAGAAACAAGATAACTACATGAAATCAAAATAGGCTGTATTGAATATTCAATTACACAACCTTTTTAAACAGTAAAACAAAACCTAAAGTGTTAAACACTTGCTTAACAAGGTATCTGACATAATAAGCAACTCAACCGCCTCATAGCTCGAGTTCAAGATCAACATCGTCGTTATCACAGGGAAACCTCGGGACGATAACATCAATCTCTACTCGTATCCTCTCAATCTCCGGCGAATCAGACATGGCCTCGCGTTTCTTTAATTCCAAGATATGGAAAGTTAACGTGTGGACGATGTCAGAGTACGAAGGGACTTGGATCATCTCAAGAATCTGAAAGACGTTGTCTTGTATCTGGTCCCTATCGCCACCGATGAGCCAATCTTTATCGAACTCGTGGGTCTGACGAACGATTCGAGTTTCTAAATCGCAGAGGTCATCAAGATCTTCGTCTGAATCCGAATCTGAATCTGAGTTTGGTTCGGGGGCTCGCCTGTAAACCAATACGAAATCGAACACAAAGTTAGGGTTTTGGGGAGTGTCGGTGAAGACTGGGTCGAAGGAGATTAAAGAGTCGGGTTCGTCATCGCAATACGCAAACCAAACCATGATCCTGTTGTTGAAAGAAAGATTGATTCGCTGTTTAGGGGACGAACAGAGAGAGAGTTTAAAGAGAACAGAAATAGTTAACAACTGGATCACTTCTTTAGTGGTGGAGAAGTAAACTCTTATTTATACTAGGTTTTTATTTTCTTTTTTTTTTGACTTATTCTTGGGTTCACCCCCTAGGGTGAACCTCTAAATTCACCATCCAATAGAATTTCATCATTTTATATTTGATATCTTTTTAAAAAGGAAACAAAATCTTAATAAGTTATATGGTGTGTTTTAAATATAAAAATACAAAAAATAATTAAGAAAAACGAAAAATAATTATTAAAAAAAAAATTTTAACATTAAACTCTAAAGTCTAATCTTAGGAAATCACAAACCTTTGGATAAATCTATAAAAATTTAGTGTTTATGATTTATCCAAGGGTTTAGGGTTTAGTATTAGAGTTTAGGGTTTAGTGTTTATGATTTACCCAAGGGTTTAGGGTTTATGATTAGAGTTTAGGGTTTAGTGTTTATGATTTACCCAAGGGTTTAGGTTTATGATTAGAGTTTAGGGTTTAATGTTTTAGTGAAAAAAAAATTTTAAAATATTTTTTTTATAAAATTTACCAAAGATTTATGATTTCCCAAGGGGTTTAGGGTTTAGGATTAGAGTTTAGGGTTTAGTGTTAAAATATTTTTTCTAAAAAAGTTATTTTTCGTTTTTATTAATTATTATTATTATTTATTTATTTTTGTATTTTTATTTTTAAAAACATAATATAATTTAACAAGATTTTGTTTCCTTTTTTAAAAAATATCAAATATGAAATAATACAATCTTATTGGATGGTGAATTTAGAGATTCACCCTAGGGGGTGAACCCAAAAATAACTCTTTTTTTTTTGTTTGTTTACGCGTTTTCCTATTTTCTTGTTATATTTCCTTTTTTCTCATCTGTTTCCTTTTCCAAGTTTCGATTTTCCTTCTCCATATATCAATACTATTAAAACAGAAGTCACAACTTCTATTCATGTGTGATATTTCATTTTATACCATTTACTAGGAAGTAATCATATATAATTCTTCTATCATTTATTTTCAAATTAATATCACCTAAAGTCTTATGTTACTAATCCATCTTATTTAATCGTGATGCTTCACTTTACTATTATATAAAATCAATGACTTGTGTATTTAGGCCATATTTATTACATGCGACCATATATTTCCTGTTATTAAAAGTATACATAAGTTTCACAAACGACGACCATACATTCTCTATGACCATGTTCAACCATTCTTCCTATGTCACTAACAATGTTTCATTTATAATAATCATGCTCAAGTCATATTTGAGTTATTTCTCTTTCACTTTTTTATTGAATTTGTGTATGTCTTATCTGAGTGACTGTTCTCTTTGTATTATATGATTTTCTTTAATGTACTAAAATGCAGACGATATTTGGAGAAGATGAAGTTGAGCGTATTCAAATAATCAAATATAAAAAAATGGGTATATTCATTTAACAAGCAAAATATTCTTTCAAAGGTTCAAAATATCATAATAGTATAAGAATCCTATAATTTCGTGATTGTAACAGTTTTTGTAAAAAAAGTTATGATAATATCAAAGAAAATATATTCCAATATTAAGCAATATCATTCAAAAAGGGAATATTATGCTTACCTGCATCAATAATATTATATTGGTTGTAAAACTTCAAAATCATAAATAGATAGACCCTTTTTTATAGCACCATTGTTACAAGTGTTATAAACAAGATATAAATTAATTACTATATAAATGAAAAATATATCAAATCCAAAACTATGAAAACTAATCTTTTTATTAGCATATATGTATTAATATACATTTAGCAATATATATATATATATATATTAATATACACAAATAATCCAAATTAAATTGTATACTTTACAAAAATATATATTGAAAATGTAGGTTTTATGAAAATATAGCAAATAACAAATGACTTATTTAACATACAACTTTTTTGTTTAATCATCAGTAACACATTACACCAACAAATATAATTTAGGAACAACTAGAACATATGAATAACTATAATTGTGAAATATAAAAAGTAAAATTAACACCCGCACGGTTGTGCGGGTCAAGATCTAGTTTTATATTATTTTCAATATTATTGGTGAAATATATTTTTGCTTTGTGTTTTGTTATTTCTTTTAACGAACACACTAACTCCAGTTGAGTTTTGATAAAGCTTTGTCAAAAGTCAAAAGTGAATTAACTAAACTGAATCCTAAACTTGAACCCATATGCCCCCCCCCCCCCATCGTTATTTTTACTACATTTGACAATTTCAACTAGGCCTGGTTTTATATAGTTTAGCATAGACCTACTTTTCATTTTACACGAATAGTCGGGAAGTTCAACTTTTTGTTAGTTTGGTGTTTACAAAAAGAAATGAAACTGGACTAAACAGAACAAATCTAGTTTCGATACGGTTGGAGATTGGTTAGTTCACTTTAAAAATTCTACAGAACAGAACTAAAATTGTTGATTTTGAATTCAGTCGTACATAGTTTAACTAGGATAAGAGCCGCGCCTTGCGCGGAGTGAAACTATTATTTTTATTATGTTCTGAAAAATGAAACAACAGTTCAGTTTCATTCGGATTGTTCAATCCGGATATCGGGTTTCCGTTCGGCTTGATTTTTTGGAATTTCGATCATTAAAGTATAACTACTATTCTAAATCTATATGTACTTCAGTTTGATTTGGTTTATATACCATCGGTTTTCAGTTTATTCAATTTTATACCAAAAAAACATAATTATTTAGTTTGAGATCATATTATATATTATACAAATATATAATATGATCATATTTTAGAGTCATATTGTCACGGAGTCATTCATTAAAAAAATATTATATATTTAAATAAATGAATAAAAAACAAAAAAGGCTTCTATCATCTAATAAAATGATCAAATCTAGAATTAATATCAAAACACTAAATTTTGAAAAATAAAAATAAAAAACAAAACAGAAGCATGAAAGAAAAGTTTTTATATTCTTCCATATTTAGTGTTCATCAAACCAATATGTCTTCGATTGAACACAACTTTGTTTGTTTAAAGATAAAAAAAAAGTTGTAAAGAATTTCAACTAAGTGTTGTCCATCAAATTTATAATCTTTACTTCAATTTAGTTACTGTTAAAAAAGAAAAAGATCAAAATAAGAAGTCTCAGTTGTAATAAATTGTTAGCTATTTACAAATTATAATTATAGTTCAACTCATGTAACAAATAGATATTCATGCGTCGTTATAAATATATACATATTTACATGTTTCAGTTTAATCGGTTATAAATCAAACCATATCCAAATCCTATGATTTTTATAAAATCACATCCATTCGGTTTGTATGGTATATACCAAAAATAACCATATTACCGATTGTTAATATCTTTTAAAAATATAAAATTAAAAAGAACTAAGATATTTAAATCACTGATAACAAAAATTTTCAATGTGAAAAAATTAATAAGTTTATAATTTATAAATATTCTTGAAAATTTATTGAAAATTTTGAAATTAAAATATTTATGTAATCTTATATGGTATATAGTTTAATCTGTATATATATTTGTTTTATCATTGAATGATACTTTTTACTTATATGGTTTTAAAATCATGTATATCTTTTTATAATAAAAATGTTAAACTATTGATCATTAATTTTTAACATAATAATTTTAATAGTTTAGTTATTTATTCTCGTTTTTTAAAATTCAAAATATAGCCTATACAAAAAAATCTAAAGTTTAATTTTATAGCTAATTTGATTGTTAAATTTATTTTAATAATATAAAATTAAAGAAAAATGATGGAGGATATATAAACTGTTATCAAATATTTATTAGTAGAATCATTAAGTGTCATATATATATATTAGTCATTTATGGTAATTCCGTAGGTTTTATTTATGGAAAGACAATAAAATAGTAATTATATCTAGGGGAACAATAATAAATGCTTCTATCATAAATATCATATCATATCATCATATCATATAATTTGACCAACGAATGTATCTAACGACATATAAAAATCGAATGTGGACCTACTTATTTTTCAATTGAATGTAACTCATTATCTAATTGAGTGACACCTAAGCATGAGATTTTTTTTAATTATTACAAAATTGAGGTTACAATTTTTTAAATGTTTCTCCATTAATATATAAGGGACTAGGTGTTTTGCCCGCACATGCGGGCTTAACTATTTTTAAGACAATTTAAAAAATCATCAAAATAAAACAATATATTTGAATTTATTTTGTCAACAACGTATTTTTTTCTTTTTGAATGATCTTTTGTTTTATTATGATTAATTCATGTTTAATGTTATACTATATAAAATATAAAATAATTTTAATTTAACGTGTGAGTTGAGAGGCGAAAAATTACTTCACAAATATATATATATATATATATATATATATATCATTATGTTATATTATTATATTCTTTTAATTAGAAAATAATTACGTATTATAAATTTTTCAATTTTCTCTGTTCAATTATGTACAATGAAAAAGTTTCTTTATGAGTATTTATTTATGTGTTTTCTGTTTTTGATTTTTTATTAAAATATATTTTCCGGATAAGAACACAATATATATATAAGAATTATCTTTTTTCTTTTTAAATATATATTTATATTATGGATAATTCTTATCATTATTATTAATTTAAATCATTTATCTAATCAAATAAATATCAATTTCGTTTTTATTTTATGTCTAATTTATATATTTTATTCATTAAGGGTATAAACGATATTAACCACTCTAACTTTTAACGTGAGAGCTCCGTTGCTAAAATTCACTTTGCAAATAAAATTACTTCACAAATATATATATCATTATGTTATATTATTATATTCTTTTAATTAGAAAATAATTACGTATTATAAATTTTTCAATTTTCTCTTTTCAATTATGTACAATTAAAAAGTTTCTTTATGGGTATTTATTTATGTGTTTTCTGTTTTTGATTTTTTATTAAAATATATTTTCCGGATAACAACACAATATATATAAGAATTATCTTTCTTCTTTTTAAATATATATTTATACTATGGATAATTCTTATCATTATTATTAATTTAAATCATTTATCTAATCAAATAAATATCAATTTCGTTTTTATTTTATGTTTAATTTATATATTTTATTCATTAAGGGTATAATCGATATTAACCACTCTAACTTTTAACGTGAGAGCTCCGTTGCGAAAAATCACTTCGCAAATAATAGTATAGATTTGGTTAAATATTTGGTAGTTTTGGTTGATTGAGTTATTTAGGTAAGTTTGATTTGACGTTGGATATAGTTTTGGTTTGTTTGGTATAAATCTATAGGTTTTTTTATAAAACAATATAAACCAAAGTAATAAATTACCGAACCAAATCAAAAACCATTGTTTGAAAAAAATATCACACATACACATCAGCAGTCTATTTTCATACAAAAAATATGTTTCTTCCCACATGCCAATAGGCAATAGCTTTTATTTTAAATCTCCTCCTTTAGCCTTTCCCTCCTACGTCTGTCAGCGTGCACATCACGTGACATGACTATCCCGTGCTTGCCTCCGTGTCTACGCTGCTTCTGCTTGCCGTCTTTATGGACTCGGTGGAGTTGTTGGTAATAGTGCGCCTCCTTGTGGTCAGTACGTTCAAGCATCTTTTGCAAAACGTCGTCCTCCTGCCCATGACGATGATGGTGTTTGTGTCTCTGTTGTGTCCTACGCTGATGTTTATGCGTTTTGACACCATGGCGAAGTTGGAGATGGTGAGGACGGTGATGATGATGGCGGTGGTTTACACCGTGTTCTCTAGTGTGCACTAACCTATGATGATAATCAAAATGATCTTCGTACCAATCGTATAATGGATCAAAGAGTCCCTTTTGGTGTAACAGCCAGAAAAGGACACAAGCTGTGAGGTTTTTTATATATATAAACACAAGTACCGTTAGTTAATTCGTTTTGTAACTATATAATATAACGTTCTGATGTTGCGTTTTGAAACGCTTACTGGTTGGAAAGAGAGCGAGGAGGAGGCCGAACATAACCATCCAGCTTAAGCAAACGTATTGAATGTGGCAACTGAAGTCGAAGAAACTTGAGCATTTGTTTCTGCTCAGATCATAATTAATTAATTCATTTTCAAGTCATCATTATTCTCAAAGAATGTCATCAAGAGAAGAATCTTAGCAAAAAGTGTGTAACCTGCAACTGTCTCCTGTGATGAAATCGACAAAACCATTCATGAGTTTTGTCCATATGAGCCTAATCGACTCAAAGAAACCTTTAGGACTAGTCTCTGGAATTTGAAATGGATTAGTAACCTGCAGGGTTTAATAATACTTAGCCACTCAATGATCTTACATCGACATTAATCAAGAAGCGGACACAACTTTAACCTGAGTTCCGTTGTCTAGTATGGTAGCTGTCGTGCTGAACTGACACTCTGCTCTATCTACTTCACTGAACTGAGAATCCTTAAGTATAGCTACATACACACAGAGAGAAAACAGAGAACTTGTTACAAAAGGAAGCATGGAACCGTAAGAGAAAAGTTTAGGTTTGGTAATGTCTTGTGTAAGGACTAAAACTCACCTGTGCATTTATATTTTGCAGCCTGATCTTTGGTAGGGTATAGCTTAAAGGATCGAGTTGTAGCCTCATTTGGTTTTATAATGAAGAATTGCTCCTGCAAGATGTTCAGAATGCATCATTCATTCCTCTGAACAATTCTTGTTCTTATAAGATTAACTGAGAGTTACCTCGACGAAAGCTACACCTTTAGAGCAATCAAACTGTGCATGAGGAAATAAGTTGCGATTAATATAAACTATGAAAATTTCAAGCCATCAGAGTAGCAGATAAGACTCAGTTTTATGAGTGTTACCGTTAAGCTATAAGAAGCTTCTACTTCACCAGTATTCTTGGTAGTGACTGCAGCAACTCCAAATTGTGAAAGTGCCTCGAATGTCGGGATAACAATGTTGATGATCTTACCAGGGCTCCTGCAACCACATAAACGTTACTTCATAATCAGATTTTTTCAAAATAATAAGTTGAAGACCTTTATAATTTACTTTTGGAAAACATATTCAATATCATCAGCTCTTAGTTCAATCATTAAATTTGTGTTGAGTGTTTCCGTGACTCCAATGGAAAACGAGTGAGGCCCTGAGTTCTGTACCACAAAAAAAGTAAAAATCCAATAAGCCAACAACAAATCTGTATATTCAATGAAAAGATGAAAACAAAACTGGATGTTGATTAATCCTCTCATATCTTCCTTCTAGTCCATAGACGGGAAGTTGGTGTCTGTTAATCCTGTTCACATCTGCCTGAAATAAACTTTTGTCATCGCTGAAACTACTAATGCAGTAAGATATTGTTATATAAAGTTTATAAGTTATCAATTACTGGCCTCACGGAAGTTCCATAGTTGATTATGCAAGCAACTCCAGTATGGTGCAGCGCAGAAACTTGGTTGGTTGTTGAAAGCTTCATAACCAACACCGATCTTATCACACTCTATGCCATCCAATGTAAATCTCGCTCTCTCAAGCAGCATCCACATTGAGTAGTTTCCACCTAAGCTCCCTGGTTGTCCCTCCACAGCCGCCTTTTTTTTTTTTAACAAATAATATATTTTTTAGCATTATTATTAAAAGGTAAAAGAATTCAAATAGATATGGAGGAGTTACGCACCTCTCTTGGGATTACAAGATAGAAGTCTTCAAAAGAAGGAATACTTGTGTAACCAGCAAAATCTCCTATGAGATTAACCTTGAGGAAATTATCATTTGCAGTCGCTGTCCTATTTTCAGGACCAATGATCACTTCCTGCGATTTTATAAAAAAGGAATCATAAAAGACCTTACAACAAAGCCAACTTTGAATGGATGAAGTAAACATACTGAAACTCTAGTTCCTGTCTTTAACTCCACACGCACGCTAAACCCTAGAGACCGTTGTCCAATGCTGAAAACGTGGAACCTATATATATATATATATATGAGAGATATCAATCAAATGACCAAAATTCAAGAAGCATATATAATGATAAGAACATATATAGGAGGATCCGTACGTACCAGTCACCTGGGAAACGAAGGCAGTGTGCAGTGTTTGCTTTCCCTTTTATCAATCTCTCAACTAATCAACGTCAAGTGAAGAAAATTAATGAGAGTTCTTCTTCATAATTAACGCACACAAGAGAGTGAAAGTTTTGAAGCACGTACAGACATCTCCACAAGATGAAGGCAATCTTCGTTGCGGTCCACATGGACAACAGACAGGCTGAGTCTGAACTAGAACGTTGCCTTTTTCATCACGTAACCTGTTCTTTTATAAGTATTACCGTTAATCTAACACAAGAAAGAAACATATATAAAAGAAAAGAAAAAGATTGCTTTTGCCTCTCGCATATTTCAACAATATCTGGTCCAGCATCTGGTTCACACTTTCGAGTCGTAACGTGAAACTCTTGAGGTTTATAAGGCACATCCTGGAGAAATGTTACAACAACTCATGATAATCAACTTCAAAACCGAACCCATTTATACTTTTAGACAATGAAACATACCCTAATGTAAGTTAGATCATAGAGAGCATATGCTGCTGATTTGTTCACTGTAATGACCGGTGGGATCCGTACGGTTTGCATGTTTGTACTCGAGTTATCTTCAACCTCCACGATCTCCGCTACAATCGAAGCCTCTCCACCGCTCTTATTCGTCAAGAAACCAAGTACACGTTGATGAATACATACAAGATTGCATTATACATTGAAAAAGTTAATGAGAATAAAGCTTACGGATCCACTAGGAACGGCGAGATTCAAGACGATTTTAGTTGAGCAGTTGAGATTCCCTGAATCGTTTGTCTTCTCACACTTCTCTAGCTTTGATTTAGATAAAATCTCGACTCCGACGACGTCGTTTAACACTCCCAGGATGGTTCCGGCGAGTACACAAGCCATGAACATCGCGTGCTCCATTTCTCTCAGACGTTTAGTCTCTGTCTCTCTTTGAGACGCGAAATGAAAAATGGTGGTTTCTTTTGAGAAACTGCTTCGTCTTCCTTTTCTTTTCCTTCAGGCTTCAACGGTTGATTTTGTTTTCTAAATTTTATGGTAGAGTTTTAATTCAAAGTCAACCGAACCTATGATTTTTTATTTGAGACAATTGGTGTAATGTACCTAACGAAGATCTAAATTGGTCGAATGTCCATGGATGTGGATAATCAAAAAAGGAGTAACCTTTTGACACTGTGCGGACGAAAATGCCCTCTTACTTTATCGAAAACATGTAACTTTAGATTTAGCGGATACACATTATGTTAACTGAACACTAAGAGATATTTATCAATTTTAACATGATATAAAAATTGTTAGCAAATTGACAAAATTTTAACATGCTACAAATTTTGTTATCGGGTTACGTCTATTTATTAATGTGTTAAATAAATCGTTAACAAACAAGTTAGCATGTTAACAATACTATTATCATAAAAATATATATATTAACCGCTAATCAATTATCTATCAAATAGCTGTAATCCTATTTGTAACAGCTAACACTCTATGTATCGGTTACAAATTCATTAAAATATAATAATAACGGGTAAATAATGAAATAGCTGATAATTTACATATTATCCAAATAAAAGAACGTATATTTCAAGATTTGAAATTCGAAATAATAGAATTAGTGTGAGATAATAACATTAGCAATATGGGTGTCAAAAGAATCAGAGTAAAAAAAAGAGATTTATGATGAAAAAATGAAGCATAAATATGTCATGTGTGAGAGATAAAGAGATTAGAAGATAGGGAAGAGAAGAGAGAGAGAATAAGATAGGGGTATAATGGTCAGATAAAATAGTTTCTATTTTGGAAGGATAGATGGCAAATATGAGGTGTATTTAGGGACAATCCCACCAATTTCTCTTTTTATTTTTATGTTTTTACCAGTAACAAAAAAAATACTGTATATGACTCATTGAAATTTTGAATCATGTTTATTTTTTGAACTAGACGGTTCTTGGACCAAAATTCAAAATTACATCATTTGCTATAAGTTTCAAGCCGTCTTCAGTTCAGAGATGATGGACAAAGGAGAAGCAGCAGTTAAAGGTTTTATGAAAAATGTGCTGAATGGAAGATATTGGACATTGGAATTGTTTTAGAGGAAGTTACCAATCTCATATGTACTAAACAAATGCCTGAAGTAAACAAACGCTTGGTGGGAGGTAACCCACTTGTAGAATATCCAGTGTTGATCAACAACATTTTAACGTCGGTTGACACCCCCACCCACCCGAGTAACGGTCGACACTTGTAAGTGTCGGTTGAGAGTCTCCGTTCTCAGGTACATGTTCTACTTTTTTTAATTTTTACTCGTTTTTCTTTGTATATTTGCGCACAAACTCAGATTGTATAACATTAGGGAAAATGTTATTTACATCTGAGGAAAGCAAGTATTTGCTGACATTGTGTTTTGTTTTAAGTGTCAATTGTGTCGTTTAATTGAATCAAAACTGAATCAGTTGTGAACTATGAACTTTTCTTAGAACTAATCATTTAACTGTTGACATAGCATCATTCTTTAAATTATTGATTACATGTTATATTACATAGAAAAGCTATAGTGGATTGATTCATTCTTGTGAGTGTCTGAAGGATCCAAAACTAGCCTCCAACATTAACCAACTTCTATTCTCTTATTTTGGGTTTGGTTTACACTTAATCGGATTCTCAGTTCAAGTCTTAAAAGACATGTTTGTGTGAATATGGTTCCCTTCTCTTCCCTTCAACATCTAAAAAATAAGAAAAAGAGTGAAATGATTTTCTGAGTAATAATAGGTATGAAATTTCCTATTCTCGCATTATTTACTATATTTGATCACACAAAACTGGACGTAAAGGCTCAGAAAAATTATTGTGACCCTGTTATTCGTCTACACTTCTCAAAACATGAAAAAGAAAAAAAGGAAAAAAAAGAAAGAAATCGATCAGAGAAATGAAAAAAGAGAAGACTGTCTGTGTGATCAGAAACCTGAATGGCTAAGAGTGCATGTATCTTTCAATCGATATTCCGTTGGTGAGACTGTGCATAAAGCTCTTAAAACGAGGTCTGGTGAGATGTGTAGTGAAATGGTTCAGCTCAAAAGCAACACTAGTGAGAGTGTGTAAAAGAAAAAAAAAATATCTATTTCACCTTTACTTGAATGTCATCTATTAGAACAGCTCCTCCGTGAGAGTGTGTAAAAGAAAAAAAAATAGTATTATAATAATTCAATACATTTTATTTTTTTAAAACTAGTCAAAATATCTATTTCACCTTTACTTGAATGTCATCTGTTTTCCAATGTCATAAACTAATTTTTTAATTTTTTTTTTTACTTTTTCAGAACACATTCACTGCATGAAAGAGAGAGAGAAAAGAGAAAGTAGATCTGCTATTGAGTCCGGCGAGCAGCCGGCGCGTGAGCGTGCGTGCCGTCGCCGGAGCTTCTCTTCCTTTCTTCAATAATGTTTTTCCTTTGATTCTCTTTCATCTCCGCTCCCTTACCGCTTTGTCTGAGCTCTGGTCCAACGGTTATCGGTCGTCGATAACTCTGAGAGTGAATCGACGTCAATGGAACTCCGGTTTCTGGAGTAAAGGCGTGGTCGTGTGGAGAGGTTGGTGGAGAGAAGTCGATTAGCAAGTTTGAGTAATGTTTCCGGGAGGTAGAGGCTCTTACAGCTCTGTCGTCGTCGGTCCTTGTCTCCCGGAGGTGGAGGCTTTCTCAGATTCGCCGTCGCCGGCTCTTGTCTCCGGGAAGTGAAGGCTTCAACAGTCTTGCGTCGCCGTCTCTAGGTATTTCATGTCTTTCGAGAGGTAGATTATTGGTTCCGATCTTGGAGCGGGTGTGGTTCTTGGTTTTAGTGGTTCGTGGGTTTTGCTTAGAAGGATGAGATCTCGAATAGATCGATGAAGCTCTCCATAGGAAGACTAAGCGTTGAAAAGTATTGATGGTTATGGGTGGAGGCTCTTTGTTATGAGCTCCAACGAAACGAGGGTTCCGGTGGTGATGTTCCGGCGGCGTCTCGAAGCGGTGATGGGTTGAGGCATGGGTTGAGGCAGAAGCGACACGTATCGTACCGAGGGATAAGATCTTCACACGTGTCCAGCCTCCTTGTCGCGTGGGCTTACGGGAGCTGTCCGGTTAATTTCGGTTTGGGCTGCAGGCCTTTGGTTTCTTCATGTTCCTTTTGTTATGGACTTTATATTGTTATTACCGTTTGGGCTTAGGCCTTGTACTTGCTGGACTTGATCCCTTTTATTTATATAAACTTGACGAAAAAAAGAACTAGTTTTTTTAAATACTGAATAGAGAACTTTTGTTCATTCTCTCTCTTATTTTTGTTATTATTAATTTTTAAGTGAGAATTTCTACAAGAATTCACCGTTAAATGTGCTCTTACTCATACGGAACCATTACTTATCATTTTGGATAAAAGAAGGCTTGATTAGAGTAATAAGAGCGACATATATAAAACAAAATGTTGATAATGAAACAGAAACAGATAATTTGTTAAAGAACATCGAAATAGCTTTCAAAAGCTCAGAACTGAAATTCATTTATCTCATCATTTCGCCAATGCTTAGAGCCATACGACCAGAACGTATCAAACCTAGATCGACTTTTGCAAACCGTGCAATTGTCTAGCCAACAACATATAAATTTGAGACGCTTCTCATTGACGGCTTGGATAATATTTTCCATTGTTACTACCTCACGATGATCAGGAATCATATCCAACTCTTTAGAATGTGAAATATTAAGAATTTCAAGTTTTTGGAGGCCTGTGATTAGCAATAAAAGTCCTGGTCTGCTGAAAAAAGAGCATCGCAAACTCAACTTCTTGATGTTCTTGAGGTAACCCACGATTAGCTTAGCAATTTTGTTTTCCAAATAACCCAAATATTTCAAGTTTGTTAGGTTACTACAGTTCTCTCCTACAGCTTGAAACTCAAATCTTCCGGTGAGATAGTCATCAGGGATGATCAGTGTTTTAAGATTCTTCCATTGACTAAACGCAATCTGAAATGAATTCTTGGACTGAAAGCACCAGCGTGGTAAAGCAAGTCTCTCTATGTTTGGCATCCTATAAAACAAATGTAAATGAGACACAAATCTGTATCTATGATTCAGTTGTAAAGATGAGATTTACCTCGCAGCAGCGAACATGAGATCCTCCTCTTCTATATATGAAGAAAAGTCAAAGAACAAATTCTTCGGAACACTGCTGCTGAACTTGGTGACAGTCATGAGACTTCTGCGTGTTTCCCTAATGTCAAAAAATTTGAACATTCTCGTAAAGACATTCTTAAGGCTTAGGCCTTCCTGTAACTTGGCTTTGGCGAGGTCCACAGTGATCCATAGAGTTCTGTTGTGAGAGGCAATGAACCAAGAGATGCAGACGCGTGATGCATGCATGGTAAAGTCCTCTAGGCTTAGCTTACTGAAGATAAGGCCAAGTATGTCTCTGTCCAGAGATTCCCATTTTGTAACTTGTCTTGACGTGTCTGATTTATCCATCACGTTTTAACTACACACGTACAAATGAAAAAACGGTTGAAAACATTTTAGATTGATAGACTCTTGAACTCACATAAGATCTTGAACAAAAGAAAGACGAAGAAAAACATCAGAAGAATGGTGTCGTTTCATAAAGAGTTTTCATCATTATAAGCTTCCACAATTCGCAATTACAATACTGGTTTTGAGTTTAAATGAAAACTTTGTTGTTGAATCTGTTGAACACACCGATTTCTTTTATCTCTCGCGCACAGTAGTTGATTTTTTCGACACCAAGCTACTTCTTGATTATATGTATGAATTATGGATTCTTAAGGACGAAGCTTGTTTTAGATTTTTATTGGGTATTTCAAGTCAAGGAAATCTTTAGCAAAAAATGTTACTACATTTCTTTCCTTTTTCTTCTTTATTTTCTTTCTTTTTATTTAATTTGTCAGAGAACTTTAATTAAGTTAGATTTTCATTTATTTACCAGCTAAAATATTTAGATTAAGTTATCAAGACTTCTTACTGCAATTTATGTTCTTTGAAAAAAAAGTAACAGATTTTTAACTGTTTTTGGTTTTCAACTTATGTTTAGGTTAAAAGTTGAAATACAAAGACTTTCTGTGTGTTTGTTTTTCTTCCCCTTCTTGGTTGGGGTAGGTATAAAATCTTAAGTCCAACTTTGATTTAAATATCAATTTTTTATAGAAATTTTTAATTAAAAGATCACTCAGTGAAATTATAGATTATTTATGCTAAATTTTAATGTAATCTAGGAAGAAAATAAAAAAATTACTAACATGACCAAACTTAAGAAAAAGAGTTTTTCAATATTAATTTATTATTTAAAATATTATTTGATAAAAATGTAAGAATACAGTAGTATATTAGAACATGATTATCGCTTAAGATAATTCTATGAGTATATTAAGACTGTTATATGAATATTTTGATAAAATTGTATTACTTAAATTTATTATTTTAAAACAAAAACTAATAATCAGTTGATAAGTGGAGAAAAGGTTACTGCAGGGGGTGGCGGGGGGGGGGGGGGGTTACAATTTTCATTCCAAAAACCATATTTCACTCGAGAGGGTTTAAATCTATCATATGTTACAATTCTAATTTCAAGAATATATTTGAGAAAATTTATATGTCATTTTAAAATAAAATTCGAAAATAATCATTTTTGTTTTCGATAAATTAATAATATTATACATAACATCATCTTTATGAAAAACTAATGTTTTAAAAATCATTAGATGTTTCTTTATTATCACTTGTAAATAGTTTTAAATTGATTTATAGCCTTTGTAAAACTAATTTATAAATATTTATACATTATTTTATTATAAAACTAATTTGTAAATCTCAAATTAATAATTCTCAACACTATTTAAAACTTAATGTAACTTACAAATATTAAATTATTTGATATTTGACATGGTGATAGAAGAAATTTATGTCTTATATCACAATTGTCAAATACCAATAACTTTTAAAATTAAGTTATATTAGGTGTTAAGTAATGTTGATAATAATTAATTCATGAACTCAATCTTCCTATTTAATGCCGAAGATAATTAATTTATGAAGTACTAGGACCGGCCCGCCCTACGGGCGGATATACTTTACTTATGATCAAGATTATTATTTTTGTATGATTTGTGGCTTTGTGTTTTAGATTTACATTTGCAGAAAATATATATATATGAGATATACTACTTTTTAATTTAAAATTAACCAAACAACTAATTTTTAGTATAATTTTATTCTCTCTCTTTACACTACGTGTGTGTTAGTAACCGAAAAATACATTAATATATCAGCTCAAGAATATTTCAAAATGTTTAGCTTACTTCAAATTAAGGTGATATTAATTTCTATTGTGTATGTTTTGTTATTATTTTTATAGATTATGATTATCTTAATATTAAAATGTTCATGAATACATAATAGGTTTACATATTTTTTTGTTTATTATACTGTAATTATGATAATTTTGATAATAAGTAAAATATTTTTTAATACAAAATCCTTAGATTATTATTTTTTTCTTATGAATATTTTGAAAATTTATGTATATGGTTTTATATTATTAATTATGTGCTAAAATATTATTTAGATTGATGTCAAATTTTTTGTTAGACCGAAAATAAAATATTGATTGAAAAAAAATTTTAGATTATTAAATAATTTACCCATAATTTGGTTAAAACAATAAGAAGATGAAAATGTGGAGTACTTAATAAAATTTTAAAAAATATAGTGTTAAATTTTTAGACAACTTTTCTTGCCATCACGAAAAAAAAGAATTCAGCTTTATTAATTGTGAAACATTATTTTCATATATATCTACTTATATATATATATATATATATATATGAAACTATTGTTTTCATATCTTATTAGTTCTAGACATATATATCAAAACTAAGCCGATTTCGAGACACAGAAGCAACCAAGTTGACTTCACAGTCAAGTAGTCGATATGGAAAAGATGTAATTGAAATATATTCACAAATCACAATTATGCATACTTACACAGGGTTCTATATCCTTAAGTGTTTGCACTAACTGTTGTGTCTTTGAGATCAGAGCCAACAACCTTTTAGGGAGCCACAGTAATGAAAAATGAACACCAAGATGTTGGAAATTATTATGAGCTTAAAATATGTATTATCTTTTTTTTAAAGGTTCATTAAAAAAAGTTATCTCCTCTCTTTTTTTTGAACTGAAAAAAGGAGATGAATCCCTTTTTGTTATTAAGACACATGAACTGATGATTTTGAATGTTAATGAAGATGCATGCACCAAGTTAATTTCCATAACAGCGCCAGATTGAAGAAGTTTATTCGACTTCCAGCTGACATTGATCGGAATCGTTCGTCACTGGTGAAACCGTAGGATTTTTATTGACAGTTGGCTTAACGTGAATTGTTGCACGACAGCCACTTTCTCTAGGTTTCTAGGATTCACTTTCGGAACTGCCTTAGCGGTGAAAGATTATTTCTTTGGCACCAATCGTGCTGCCTCTCACTCAACGGAGCTCACCGCGTTCATACTCAAAGTCGATGAGATCACCCTCCTCACCATCAACACCTCTTCAAGT
>CAKOAT010074932.1:77009-107257 GCA_932364175.1 Eruca vesicaria subsp. sativa
TATATTTATTCTGGCATGATTTATTCGTCCGTAAACCATGAAACATTTCCTGAGCAATCAGAATATTATCCGAAATCAATCTTCCTGGGACAAACGCCGACTGCGTCTCTGATATCAGATTTGGGAGACAAGCCTTCAACCGTTGACACAGTACCTTAGAAATAATCTTGTATCCCACATTACAGAGGCTAATGGGACGGATCTCCGTCATTCTTGTGGGTCTTTCGGTTTTTGGAATGAGACAGATATTAGTGATATTCAGCCTCGAATCCATCTCCCCTGAGGACAGGAAATTATTAACCAAATCCACGACATCCTTTTTGATGATATGCCAGGAATGCTGGAAAAACAAAGCAGTCATACCATCCGGTCCAGGTGCCTTCTCTGGATGCATCAGAAAAAGGGCATGTCTCACTTCCGCTTCCGTTGCTCTTCGGAGCAAACGTTGGTTCGTCTCATGTGAAATAGAAGGTAAAACCTCAGCCAGAAATTCATTAAACTCCGTAGGTGACGTTGTGTCAAACAACTCCGTGAAGTAGTCGACTGCCACTCTCTCCACCCCTTCGTCCTCTGTTATCCAGTTCCCTCCTGCATCGTGAAGACCCACAATCCTATTCCTAGTCCGGCGTTGTTTCGTCAAAGCATGATAAAATTTCGTACTGCGATCGCCTGCCGTATTCCACAAATTTCGACTCTTTTGTTGCCAATAATCCTCCTCCTCTTTATACGCTTCCTGTAATTTGCGCGAAACCTCAACAATATCCTCCTGAGACCGAGTATTATCTGATTGTACTACCTCCAGAGCTTCTTGCAATTCGCTGATCTTTTGTTTTCCAAACGAAGGGTTCTCCTTTCTCCATTTTGCAATCTCATGACGACAGTTACTTAATTTAGTAACAAAGCTACTACCCTCCGCATCACTTTGTAGCTCCCATCCTCTGCCAATTGATTCCAAAAAACCCTCCCTCCCAAGCCATCTCTTATCAAATCTGAATTGTCCTTTATATCGTGGGGCTTTATCCTCCAAAAACGCCACCACTGGTCTATGATCCGAACTCACCATTCCCAAATATTCAGTATAGGAGCAGGGAAATAATGAGTGCCATTCCTCATTTGCTAAAGCTCGATCAAGCCTACACCGCACTAACCCTGTCCCCCGCCTTCCTTGCCATGACATTGTGTTTCCCCGGGCTGGAAACTCAAGTAGACCCGTATGTCTAATCATATTATTAAAAGGTAAGAAAGATTCCGCCGATCTCAAAGATCCTCCCTCTTTCTCGTGATTCCCCGTAATCTCATTCAAATCCCCAATAATAAACCATGGGTCCGATCTTGCCAGACCGTATCTGGTCAACCTTTCCCAAACTTGTTCCCGTTGGTTTACAACTGGACCCCCATACACAAAGGTCAGAAAAACCCTCTTTCCCATCATTACCGCCTCCACATCAATCATACGATTACTCGTGTACAGTATTTGAGTCTGATAATCATTATTATAAAATAAAGCTAATCCACCACTACGTCCAATCGGGTCAACCGTAACCAGCGAATCATATCCTAAATGTACTTGAAAATCCTGAACATAAGGAGACTGTTGTTTAGTCTCTGCTAGAAATAAAAAGTCCAGTTTATTCTTATACCATATTTCTCGAAGAAAGCTAATGGTCCATTTACTTCCCATTCCACGACAATTCCAACTTAGAACTCTCATTAAAAAATCAAATTTTTGCCTGACGGACAGGGGGATCAGATTTGCAGAGATCTGTCCTCTTCCTTGACAGTGCTAAAAGATGACTTTCCAAAACACATACATACCTTCTATTTTGATCCCAACAATTTCGAATAAAAAAACTGTGGACAAGCCATACCCGAGCTATATACAGTGCAGTAGCTCTTATGTAATTCATTAACAGCCATTCATACAGGAACATAATTTGTGAATTATAACCGGGACCCGCATCATATGGGATTTTAAAACCATACTCTTTGTTGTGTAAGATCCTCTCCGGCGGTAAACGAGTGTCCTGAGAAGCACGATAGCCATAAACACCACCAGCCTCCAACCAATATTGTATACGAGAAGCAAGAACTTCAGATTCCCATCTCCATTTCCAACTCGCAACTCTCATTATTCCATAGACCTGGTTTGATGAGACCAGAACCAGAGAGCTCGGGGAAGGAGGAAAAACATCCGATAACAGTAGCCATATGTAGACTTCGGATTCACATTCCTGTAACTCATAAGCCTCAGCTCCATTGACAAACCAAACCCAAGACGAAAGGGAAAAAATCCGCACAATTCCAAAACCATCCATCCATAAGGCCAAAAACTCCATTTTATTCCAATCCAGCAAATTCGAATCCAACAACAACAATAGGAAATAAAGAAGGGAAACCAAACTGAAAGCAGCAGCGGTTATAACCACCAACATTATTAAGACAATGAAAAAATAAAAAACAAAAACTGCAAACCCAGACCCTGCCTCACACATTTCATTCCCAGGAGCCACTTCCATAAAAAATTAGTTCTTTGTAGCTGCGTGAGGGTTTAAAGACCCCTTCTCTTCAACCTGCTTGTTACCACCTCCTCTTCTAACCGCCTGTTTTCCATTCCCACGCTTCAGAACTTGATTGAACTTTTTAGTTGGATTCCCACCAACAGCAGCAACAGAGGATTGCTTCTTCATCCCAACATTCCTATCCCCCTCCTTCCCTGGAACCGCAACCTTCACTTGTCCTGCCATTGTCTGTTCAATCCCAGCTACATGTCCCGCATCCTCCTTATCAATTTCTCCACCTTCTCCATCAGTGAGACTATGAAGGTCCTCCTCCGTAATGAACCCCTCCTTCTCCTGGGGAAGAATCTGTCCATCCTCCACCTCCCTCTCCCCCGTAACAGACATGAGATCGACTTCCTCTGTAAGATTCTTCAAACCACCCCCCTCCTGATCACCGCTGCCCCTGGTCTCTCTATCCTCCCCAATACTCGCCCTCCTGGATCTGAGAGAAGTGGTACTTCTCTCTGCTCTGCGCTGATACTCACGGCTACCATCATCACGTTGACTTCGCTCGTGGTCCCGACGCAAATGACTTTGTCCTGAGGCCTCGCCTTCTCTGTGATATCGGTGAGAAACGTATGACCTTCTACTGGTTCGTTCTGGCTCCTGGGTCCATTTTAAACCCTTGTCCTCATACACCTGACCTTTACCATTACCTGCGTACCCAGAGAAGACCTTCCTCCTGTCTTGATGTCGAGTCTCACCATGAAGCACTACTCCTCGATAGCTTCTGGCCATTTCCTCAACACTCTCTCTGGTTGGCCGTCTATCTTCCTTCTTAGCTGGCGACGCAACCCGCAGAGGGCACTTTGTCTTATGGTGACAAAGGCTGAGACATGTATCACAATACCCAAATAACTTGTCAAACTGGAGGGAAACTTGAGCCTCCTAATCGTCATAAAACTCACCGCCCTTGAGCTCCACCGTAGTATCAAAAACTAGCTCCTTGCGACAATCAAGCACCACTCTGATCTTGCCAAGATCCAAGTCAACATCCGTGGTCACACCAAGTGCATCACCAATACTTTGTAAAACCTCAGCAGACCAAAAATCGGTTGGGAGACCAACCACCTTAATCCAAAACGGAATCTCCGAAGGGTAACAGCTTGTCATCCGTGGCTTCCACCGGGCTAAGGACAACATCCAGTAATCAAAGTGAAAGGGTTGCATATCCAAAACTGCCAACATGTCTTCCTCCTCATTAAAGTGAAACTGAAACTTCCCTTGTCCCAAATCCGCGCCCACCACCTTATCTTCCATCTTCCAAAACTTTGGAAGCATCACAAGTAGTGACTCCATCTTCTGTTCTCCTGGGTTCATGCCTCTTCCCACCAGTGTTTTGGAATAGCTCTTGATCAGTGCCGTATTATCAAAATGTGCCACTGAAATCTTAAGCCTTTTTCTCTTACCCTCCTCACCCTTCAACCCCTCAGCCTGCCCGATCAAAGAACTCTGACTCATGACTCTCGTAAAAAAAGAGGAATCGTCGTACGAAATAGCTTCAGAGTAAAGAAAAAAGAGGAGCAGGATGGAAAATCTTAGCACATACAGGGACCCTTTATATCGAATCTCCACCACCCCTTCTCCACGCCACCAATCTATGATATTAATGCCATATCTCCCCTTAAACCACGGATTCACAGTGATTCCCAGCCAACATATTTCCATAAACCTCAATTGATAGCTAGCACAGATCGTACCTTTTCGGAATCGAAGAATCTTCCCTTTAAACACCAGAGCATCTTGAAGATATTCTCGGTGGAGAATTAGGAAATCGCGTATCCTTTGTACCTGATTAAGCTGCTCCTTTTCCCGTGGTCCAGATCTCCCCAGATCCAGAAATAATCGAGAAAATCTGAAAAGATCCTCAATCCACCTTTGTATTACCAAACTTCCTATAAACCAGATCATAGCCACATCTTCCTTGAAAACCCAATATTCTCCAGAACCGTACACCCGTAATCCTGGATCCCATCCACTCAAAACCATCGGAAACCTAGTGTAGAGCCGCCATCGCCATTGCTATCGATGGAAAATGTTATACGGTGATTAATAAACATATCTTTTAAATAATTTATTATTTTATTTTTTAAAATAATTTACTGATTATTTTTAAGAAAATTAAATGTACAGCAAAACCAAAAAAAAAACAAAATCAATAGCTTAAAAAGCATGTTATATTTTTGCTTTCGTTTATTTACAAAATAAATTATTGTGTTTTTTTTACAAAAAAAATGTTATTTTTCAATTTTAAATTAGATGTTTGATTATTTGGGATATGTTTGTTGATAATATCAGTTTAAACTAATTTAACGGATCTAAAAAATAAAACCATAACCAATATTGACTAAAAAACTCAAAATCTAAATCTAAAATCAACTATAAAAATAAAAATAAAAAACAGAAATTAAAAATTTATACAAAACAATCAACACCACAAATTTCGGATTACTAATTTTATACCAAAACATATTTCAAATAAAGAAAATACTAAATATATAAATTTTTAATTATAAAAATTTTCTGCATTTGGAAAGCGTGGATCAAAATGTAGTTGTTATTTACTCCAAGTTAAACTTGGCTAAACTGATATAGTTTACTTTATTTTTCATATGTTTCAAAACAACATATTTTATATCATAAAAATTTCAAAAAACTAAAATAACAAACTAAACTAAATGCAATTTAACAAAACTCAGACAGTAGTAATTTAATTCAGAAAATATTTGCTATATAATATTTATCAAAAATGAACAAGTGAATCGGTCATATTATTATATACATAAAATTGTATGTATAAAAATTTTAAAAATAAAATAAAATTAGTAATAGCAATATAATTGTTTTAAATCACCTAAATATTAGATGGGAAATTGTAAAGAATACCACATTCATACTACACATTTTCAACTTTACACTAATCACTTACGTTAAAAAATTTAATGGGAAAAATACTATTTTACCCCTAATTAATTAACTGTAACATCGTCTTCTCCTTCCCCGCGACGTCGCCGGAACCAGTCCTCACCGTTGCGAAACTGACGTCGCTTCAAGCTTCTCCACGTCGCTGGCTCGATTGGTGACCAAACCACAGCACGAAAGCTCCAAATCAAACTTCTCCGGCGAGTCCTTGCATCACCACCGGCGTATCTGTTTTTACAACCGGCAAGTTAGATCTGATTCAATCCGCCGAAGTCTCGCACAGTTTCCCCGTCACCAAACCTCGAATTAGGGTTTCCGATTTTCGAAATCGAAATTTTGGGGGTTTTGGCGATTGTGGAGAGAGATGCCGAGGAGCACGAGGCACAAATCGAGCAAGCACAAGGACACGAGAGACCATTCCGATTCGGAGGAAGAGAAGAAGAGTAGTAGCAGCGCCGCGATTAGGGTTTCTGGTGAGAAGCAAAAGGAATATTACGATAATGGAGAGTACTGTGAGGAGTACACGTCATCATCTTCGAAGAGGAGGAGAGGGAATGGTGGGGAGGATGAGAAAGGGGAGAGTTCGAAGAAGAGTAAGAGGGAGGAGGGAGATGGGGAAGAGGTGAGGAAGAGTAGTAGCGGGAAGCATAAGGAGTCTAGTAGAAGGGAGGTTGACAAGGATAAAGAGAGTAAAAGTGAGAAGCTTTATGATGATGATCATCATCATAGATCTAAGGGTTAATCTGATAAAACTGTTAAGATGACACAAAGCCTTTTAGTTTATATCTTTGGATGTTGCTTTTGAGACACAGTGTTGGTTGCAGTCTGTCGAGATTCATTTGTTTTTCTGTTGTGTTTGTGTATGAATCAAAGTTCTGGTTTTAATTGACTTGAGTGTTTGTGTTTTATGTTGCTTCTGTGACACAGTTTTGGTTGCAGTCTGTCATGATCAATCTGTTTTCTTACGTGTTTGATTATGAATCAAGTTCTGCTTTTAATTGACTTGAGGGATTGCCTTTGATGTTGCTTCTGAGACATAGTTTTGGTTGCAGTCTATCATGATCAATTTGTTTTCTCTCGTTTTTGTCTATGAATTGTGGATAAGAAACTTAGATGATGCCTTTTCTAGTGGAAATCTTTACATACCCAAGTGTACTGTTTTGGAGCAATGTTGTGATTAGCACTTGGAGAATTTTATTTCTTGCTACTTTGATTCTTATGGTATTTGAGCCAGCATGTAACTGGGTTAAAATAATATGAAAAATCTGCAAACTCTATTTACTTTTTTTTTTTTGCTGAACTCTGTTTACTGCAAACTCTATTTACTTAGATGCCTAATATAATTGGAGAATTGTGGAAGCGACAAAAGGTTTTCTTGCATTGAGTTGCTGCTGATCTTTCTGTTTATTTTGGATTCAGAGTCGAAAGCCTATGATCAGCAAAGGAGTCTAGGCACTGAAAACCATACTGAGAAGCGATCAAGGCGTAAGAGGGATGATCATGGTGCTGGAGACAAGAATCAAGATAACAGCGATGATGATTACATTAAAGATGGAAAACACAGAGGAGAAGTCCAGAGATAAATATCTGGAAGACAAGGAAGAAGACGTCAAACAGACAGGTGAAAAGCAGAGAGAAGACAGACCTACTAAGGAGCATCATAAGTCTGATGGAAAGCACCTCCCAGAGGAAAGTAAAAGAAAGTCCAAATTACAGGATACTGACCATGGTCATGAGCCTGACAGTGAACTTGATGGATATCACGAGCGTGAACGGGACCGCGGTGACCGAGCTCGGGATCATGATCGTGACTATGAGCGAGACAGGGAACGTGATCGGGATCGTCGTGATTATGAGCATGAGAGGGAGAAAGACCGTACCCGTGACTATTATCATGAAGGGAAACGAAGTAAAAGCGACCGGGAAAGGGATAATGATCGTGATGTCTCGCATCTAGATGAACAAAGTGGTCGGTATAGAGAAAGAAGAGAAGGGAGGAAATCTCCAGATTATCAGGAGGTCGTCATGGACACTAGAAGTAGCCGAGCAGGGCCTGATGGTGATGTGATAAAATCAGAGCATCAACCTTCCAGTTCGGTGGTTCAAGAAGAGAATGGGTATGTTTTTCCTCTTTAACCATTTTTATTTTTGTGTACTTAGAAACGTTTGGTCTGCTGTCTTTGGAGGCTACGTGTACTTAGCTACGTGTATAACAATCTGATGTTGTTCTGTCCAAAAGCCTTTATACTTGAACATCCAACTTTTGTAATTCTTTTTCCATTTTTTCTTTTGTTGTATCAAAACTTGTTGCCTCCAATGTGTTATCACTCTTGTCTCTTCTATCAGCTTTTTAGCATGTTTCCAAAGAATATCAAACTCAATTGCTGTCAAACACCTCCAAATCAACCCATTCTTTAACAACAAACCTGTAACGCTTCTCTTATATACTCCCTCCCTTGATTTACAAAGATTTATTAGAAATTATAAGCACTTATAAATAATTTCTAAACCCTTATAAATGATTTATAAGCCCTTAAAAATGATTTATAAGCCTTTATAAAATGTTTTAAGATTTGTTATAAGAACTTAAAACTAATTTATAAGGGTTTATAAAATCATTATATAAGATTTGTAAACTAATTTGTAAAAGTTTATAAACTAATTTAATAAGGTTACTAATTTAAGGTAGATCACATGGTGGAGCTTGGGTTTAGAAACACTATCAATGATTTATAAACCCTTATAAATATTTAAAAAAACCATTGCAAATGATTTATAAACTTTTATAAATTGTTTATAAATATCTATAAATGATGGTAACCCTTTATAGGTTCTTATAAATTATTTATAACCATTTATAAATGAGTTATAAATCCTTTTAGCTGATTAATAAACTCTTTAAAATGATTATAAATATTTATAAATATTTATAAACTGTTATAAATGTTTTATAAACCCTTATAAATGAGTTATAAATCCTTATAGATAATTAATGAACTCTTTAAAATGATTATAAATATTTATAAATATTTATAAACTTTTATAAATGTTTTATAAATCCTTATAAATTATTTATAAATGGTTTATAGATTTTATAACTTGTTTTATAAGTCTTTATAAATTGATTTATAAATCTTTATAAATTCATTATTAAATCCTTATTATTTGATTTATAAACTTTCATAGATTAACTCTTACAAATGGCTTCATAATCTTATAAACATTAACAAACCCTTATAGAACCTTTATTAAACTTAATGTACACTTACAAAGACTTTGAAATAATTTTTAGAATTTATAAAGCCTTACAGAAAACTAATAATAATTTATAAATGATTTTATAAATATTTATAAATGATATATAAACCATTATAAATCTATCTATATATATAAAGTAGACTTCTCTCTTTCCAAGAGAAGCCACGTCACTAATTCATTTTACCAGAATGGGATACCTGTCCGTTTTAGTTAAACGGTGCATTTTTCACGAATCGTCAAGAAGCGGGCTGATAATGAGTGTGGGCTTTATGTCTCTTTAATGGACTCGATATCAAGAAACCCTAAGCCTATCAATCCCTTTCTTTGTTCCCGTCATTGAAGGATCCAAATGCTGAAGTCGACATGAAGAATATCTTTGTTTGGTTTGGATCGTGTCGTTTGATTTTGTGTAAGACGAATCGTCGTGAAGAATCCATGGTCGAGTTTTGATTGGTGTCGGTTTTTATGAGATTCTTCCTCTGAAACGTTACGAGATTCCATTGAATTCGACATTAACAACCACCTTTACTTCTTCGACTACAACAAGCACTTCAATCATTCAAAGCTTATTATCTCTCTTGCGACGGTGGATATCCTTCTTCCATCATCACATACTCTAAGGTTATTTTCGTTCTTAAATGATTTTGGGAATCTCTCTCTCTCTCTCTCTCTCTCTCTGTTTACCTGTTGAATCGATTTAATGATGGGGATTTACAGGAGACAGGGCCAGAGCCATAACTGTGAACTCCTTCAGTTCTTACTCTGTCCGACAAAACTTCCGACAGCCTCGGCAATTCTTGCTTGCCTTAACAACGGTGGCAGTGAAGATGGCGGTTCTTGCTTGGCTCAATGCCGGGGATTGGAGCATCGTGAATTGAGAGTGGTTCGGGCAGGACGACGGTTTGGCTTAAAGCTCCGATGAGGCGATGCTGATAATATAGTGAGGTCAAATTATTCCGGCGACGTTGCGTAATCACAGTGAACTGCTTGGCCTAGCCCAACACCAATACCTAGACAAAGTCTTATTTTTTTTCATGATGAGTTACACTCAAATCGTGAATCTTTTTTTTTAAGGTCAAAGTATTAACTCCTAGAGTTCCTAAAACCAAGCTTGAGGAGAACAAAATGGAGAGCTTGCTCGACAAAGAAACTATAATTTCTTAAATCAAGTCTTTCTACAAAATTCATGGATAGTTTGTTCAAATTCATTGTCAAAGAAGATAGTAAAATTTCTAACTTGCAATCTTTTTTTCTGTTTCTTTATTGATATAATCTTCTTGATGAGCTTTATACACATTTGATAGTTGGAGTAAGGAACGGTACAGTTTATTGGATTGTTTAGCTAACAGAGACATGATGTCAAGTGATGCCTATGTTGTCTTGACTCTTGAATCTAGGGAAACAAGTAAGTGTATCTCTTTGTGACTGTTTACTAAGCTGCATCCATAGACTTTGTGGATTGTAAAAGCTATTGTCATGTTTTGATGATTGTTCAGAAACTTCAAACAACAGTTGAAGAGTGTGACAGCTCTGTGAATGAGCACCTCTCTCAGACCTTATCAAGGATCATTGTTCTAAAGGCCCAGGTTTTCTATAATCCTTAACACCGTTCTTCATCAATGTCATATATTTTCTATAAATTCTAGCTTACCCAATTCATCTATCCAACTTTCATGTCTTAAAGCAGACCAGGGCCAGTTAAGCAAGTTGCTCGAAAAGGAGAGGCAGAGAGGGGCAGATAATTGAGTATCTGGCAGTTAAGGAGGAAGCAGATACCTTGGAAAATTGAACAAACCAACCTGAAGTGGAAATCAGGAACTGCAGAGAAAACATAAGAAAGTGTTGCAAAAACTACTGCTACACAACGAGCTTATGCAATAGGTGTTGCGTAGTCTTACAGGAGCAACAATCACTTCAGACTTTCAGACTCTGCTTCTGAGTAACTCTGCCTCTATCTCCAAGACTCTTCTTCTTAGTTGTTAATGCAGTTGGGAGCTATAACAAAATTACGTTCTTTGCCTTGATCACATTATTTTTTATTTACAGTTATTTTATGACTAGAGAAACAAAAATATCTGCAAAGTTGAGGACGAATGAATCTATTTAACAAAATTGTTTTTGAGCTCTCTGTTTTTGCATATTTTTCTTACTAATAAATAATGAGTTGCGAAGTGCAGCCGTGCAGGTACCTCCTTTACAAGCAAGTGCTGTGTTTTCCTATTCTCTGCTGAATAATCTCACGGGATGATCAGTTATACCCATATCAGTGATTTGTTTAGAATTTTAGTGTACAAGAGTTGTTTCTGTGGTTTCCGGTTAAAGGAATCAGAGTTGACGTGGGTCTGATCTTATAAAACTTCTTTAGATAGTGGATAATTTAGTAATATACATTTTCCTATTACTGAAAACATATATTTAAGTTACTAAAAGGAGTGAAAGCAAATTCTGAAAAACTTTTAAGTATTATTTTATGACATTTTGGAGAATTCATTTTTTATTTTTTAAAAACCAGTTATATTTGTTTGTAGATATTTATCGTGTTTAGCCAGTAATTCACCACCATTAGTTACCTGGTTTTAAATTGAGAAGTGATATATAATTACAACAAAATACAATCAACTATTCGATTTAATCAAGAAAAATATTTTCTTGGGTATTTTGTTTTCTTGAATAAGACATCCATTTCTTAATTACACATGACACATCTGTGTAAAATTTATAATTCACATTTTTAAACATTTGAACTATACATATTAACAATACATCAAATGCTCCATAAATAAATTTTCATAGCAAACCGTACATTAAATAGTTATGGTTTTATATTTTTATTAGATAGCCTGGATTTTAGTAGTAAAAAAATAAAAGAATTGCAAAATTTATTTTTTTCAATTTTTTGTTGATGTGAGTTTGAAGAAACATAAAAAACATGAATATATCCGTCCTCAAATATAATAATTCATAAATATATACATGTTGTTTATAAATATTAAACAGCAACACCTAATTTATTTTTAAAAGAAAAAGATAATAAATTGGCTTTACTTTTTCTAATTGTTTAAATTCTAAAATTCAAAAAAATATATTAATAATCTATTAAATTCAAGAAAATTAAATATTTTGAACACTGTAAAATAGATATATTTTTTTAATATAGTAACGTATATTTAATTTCTAAGAGAAAAAGAAATACTAAAAATATGTAGAAAAAGTAGTGAAAATTATAGTTATAAATAAACTAAAAATACATTAAAATTAAAAAAAAATTTATTTTGCATGCCCGCCCGTAGGGCGGGTCCGGTCCTAGTAATTTATAAACCATTATAAATAATTCATAAACTAATTACAGATGATTTTATAACTATTTATAACACTTTAAGATTATTTTATAAACACTTTAGATCATTTAATGTTTATTAATGTTATAAATTCACTTTTATTTCTTATTAAATCATTTATAAATGATTTTATACTCTATAAACATTTTAATGGTTTATAAGCCTTTATATATAATTTTGTATATTCTTATACGTAATTTGTAAACCTTTATATGTAGTTTATATATATTCTTATAGATGTTTTATAAACCCTTATAAATGATTTATAAGCCTTTATAAAATGTTTTTAAGACTTTATAATTGAATTACCTTTAGAATTTCTACAAATCCTTATAAATGGTTGAATCAACATCATTTATAGCTCTTCCTCCAACTTCTTAATTTTGTACTAATTCTCAATAATTTCTTGCAAAGTTTTGACTTATGATGAGACACTCCAAGACTGTAACTTAAGATTCTACTCCATACAAACCAAAACAGCACAAGAAATAGATATAAAACATGTGATTTATCATATCATCTACAAGGGTCTGGACAAACATCATTTTCTGGCTATGTAGTAGTAGTAGTCCCTGTCTCAGGAGCAGCTTCAGGCTTTTCACCAGGTGTATCAGCAGGTGAAGACGAAGACACTTTCTTGTTTGCATTATCACTAGGACAAATTCAAATCAATGTATAATCAAAGCTTACATTAGTAAAGCCGCAATAGCTGCAGATTAAGAGATCTAATCACCAAGACTTCACAGTTTCTAACTCTTACCATCACAACACTAAGGCAGCTACTTTACACTATATGCAGAATTTTCCTAATCAAAAATTACATCAGTAAACTACAATAGACTGACATGAAGAGACCTAATCACTAAGATATAACACTCTCAAGCCTCAGCATCACCACACAAAGATAGCTAGTTTACACTATATGCAGAACTTACATAAACAAAGATCACACTATTACATGACAAGCTTGCAACTTGCAATGCATAGTCTCTTATGTTTTACACACTATTCCCTAACTCTCTGTAAATATCACAATGTTGAATTTGTATGTACTCTTAGGTTT
Source organism: Eruca vesicaria subsp. sativa (assembly GCA_932364175.1). Taxonomy (NCBI): domain Eukaryota; kingdom Viridiplantae; phylum Streptophyta; class Magnoliopsida; order Brassicales; family Brassicaceae; genus Eruca; species Eruca vesicaria. The sequence continues at coordinate 90,149 of CAKOAT010074932.1, forward strand.
TAGATTCATTGTGGCATAACCTAGTAAATAGTAAGAAGTTCAGAAAATGTTGAAAGATTCCAAAAGTGTTGATATACCACTACAAAACTATTGTTACAACAAGGATGACTACGAAGAATCATCATTGCCTCATGTCATAAAAACATGACTAACTACACTAATTTTCTTTCCATTATTTCAACTTTGTATAGACACAACAAAACAAGTGTTATAAGAGACGTGACACAATAAAGACAGGGACACTGAAACTCAAAATTAACACAAGGTAATACAAAACTAAAAAATATTTATCTATTTGATCTGCTAAAAGAGAGGCTCCGTGGTTTTTGTTGTGTGGTTCTTTGTACTTCGTGCTTCTTTACCCACAAGCTTCGTCACCGCTAGTCCTACCTTGCTTTGATACTCCTATACCACAAAAAAGAAGTCATATCTCCTCAACAATAAATACCCATTCTTGCGTTCAAGTTTTTAAACTTTGATTCAATAGTGATATGTATCAAACGTTTTGATGCTTACCACTGGCGAAGCACGTGTTATGGATGATACAGCAACTGCAGATGCTATAATAGCTTCTGCAGATGCTTGACAAACATTCACTTGCTCAGATGATGAGCTTTTCTCTTTGATCATGTTAACAAAGTAGGAGACACAATAAATTACACAACTCAATCTTGGCTCCTCTTCGTTTTTGTCAAAGAACAAACCAGTGAGATGCTTCACACAAATCGCTAGGCAAGACATGAGTGTACCTCGAGTTTTAGCATGTCTTGTGCTCTCGTATAAAGAAGTCAGCTTACCCCAAAGATGGATCACCGAATCATAACTCAACGAACCAACATAAATGCCTTCAACAGATTCTTTTTTGAACATAAGAAGATTCCACTTACAAAGAATCCTCTCGTCTCTGCGAGACTAGTCTTCTGATTTCAGAAATTGCAGAAACCACTTCAGTGTTGCAAGACGAATTTCATAAGATTGATCAGAGATACAACGAAGGAGCCTATCTTTAACATCAGGAAAGTCTAATGCCTCAGGAACTTTCTGCAATTGGTTTTCGAGTAATCTGGAAAGCTCCAGCTGCTTCATCAGATGGCTGAAACACGCAACCAAAGTAAGATACAACTGCTTGTTCCCTAAGCTCAGCAATCATAGGGTCATAATAGGAGAAACCATAAGAAGCCTCTGCATCCAAGCAGCTTGTAGATAAAACTATAACAGCTGTAGATGAAGAGATCTAATAACCAAGATAGCTACTTTACACTATACACAGAGACTCAAACCAATGTGTACTCAAAGACTACATCAGTAAACTATAACAGTTACCACAGACATAAAGTTAGCTACTTCACACTAATTTCAGAATCTCCACAATCAACATCCCTAAAAGATTCGATTTTTACTCACCTCCAAATCAATAGAAAGAGTCTCAGCAACATGACGCATGATAGAATGAACAAGCTTGCTCTTATTATACCTCTCTTCACAAGTCTGAATATCCTCCTCGCTAACCTACGCTTACTCAGATCTCGTCTGGTTCGTGCGTGTATTCTCGATCATCGCCGACGCCGCCGGACGTCTCGTCATCGTCGCTTGTGGAGCAACGGGAACAGTACAATTGACATCAGCAGCGAGGAAATTCTCTTGCTGTTATTATCAGGAGTATAGCTAGACGTCCCGGAGAAGCTCAACTTCTGGAGATGACAAATTGGCCGTCGGGGGACGAGGGAAAGAAAATAGAAGAGAAGATAGGAAGGGTAGTATTATCTTTTGTCATTAATAAATTGTGTATTTATGAAAATGTCCCTTAAATAGTGATAAAGTTGAATTGTGGTATCACAAATTGTCCCATATTAGATATCAAACAGTTGCAAATGTTAATCTCTACTATCAACTAATATTTTTCAGTTATTTATTACTTTATAACAAATTTGATTCGATTTCGAGATTATATGCGTCTCTAGCTTTCAACTTCCCATGATTCTTGAAAACGGTAGAATACAAAGTAGCGGTAAATATGTTGCTCACATCAGTAACTTCAAACGAGGATTTAAGTAGTAGGAAACAACTCATCCCAAAGACGCTGCTTATTACAGTACTATAGGAGCTTTTATTTAGATACTTGCGCCTAAAATTTGCTTAAGCAGTCACGCCCAACAGTTTCTTCAGGTCCTTCTGAAAATTGCAGATTTCAAAAACGACAGCCATTAAGAGAAATGCCTGGGTCTCTAAATCAAACTAAAGGGATTCCATTACATGCGAGACAATTACCTCAATGCTGAGAGGGGAAGTAGTTGGAGCGTAACGGTCCACAACATTCCCATCTTTGTCAACCAAGAACTTGGCGAAGTTCCACTTGATTCCGTCTCCAAAAAGCCCACCTTTGCTTGATTTCAGGAACTTGTAGATTGGAGCAGCCGTGTCACCATTCACATCAACCTGCATTTGCATAATAGTTCAAAAGCAAAGTCCAAGATGAGAACTAACAAATCGTAAAAGAAACAACTGAATGACCTCACTACACACACAAACAACATACTAGAATTATTTATAATTGTTTTATGTATAGTGTCTGAATTATTTCTACAGTCAGTGTTCTCTGACATAGTGTGTTTACTGGCGAAAAGCAACAGAAACTAATAGCTTATTTATTTAAACATGGGATGACTCTTGTTTCAAGGAACTAACAAATAGCCCCAAGATGGTAACATAAGACCAGTTAACTTGTTGAATTAGAGTAATGAACAAGAAAAGTGTGGTTACCTTGTCAAAGATTGGGTACTCGGCCTTGAAACGGGTACAAGCAAACTGAACAATCTCTTCATTAGAACCAGGTTCTTGGTTCCCAAATTGGTTACATGGGAATGCAAGGATCTCAAACCCTAATACAAAAAAGAATAATTCGTTCATTGAACAAACAGAAAAACAAAACAAAAAAACGGTAAAGAACAAAATGATACCATGATCTTTGTACTTCTGGTAGAGCTGTGCAAGCTCAGTATAGTTCGAATTGGTCAAACCACTGCACAATAAAAACGAGTCAAGTACCAAAGAAACTAGTCACTAACTAATGATTCAGATATATGAAAGTTTACCACTGAGAAGCAACGTTGACAATCAGCAGAACCTTCCCCTTGTAAGTACTTAGATCAACATCGTTTCCCTTCGCATCCTGTCAATTCATAAATTTTTCAATTTTGGCTCAATCAAATTCAAAAACGGATACCGACCCACGATTCAATTTACAACCTTGGATAAACCCAAAAGAAATAAAATCGTACCTTGACGGTGAAATCATAGACAGACTTGGGCTCGGTGGAAGCAGCCATGGAATGTTCCGATCTGGAGAGTTTAGCTCCCGTTGTTGATAATGGAATCTGATGACGAGAAGTGAAAACTGGTTTCGCAGAATTGAACTTAGACGAGAACGGAGAGAGCGATGATGATGAAGCTCGAACCAGAAGGTTGGTTCTTCTTATATAGAGAAGCCGAAACGAGGATCTCAACATTTTCTACCAGATTCGTTTTCCATGACGATTAGATATTTGTTACTTAGAGAGGGTCAAAACCGTAATTTCCTTCACTGGAAGGTACACGTGTATACTTTGAAAGACGCCACGTAGGAGACTGGTCGGTGTGCTTGCTTCATCCGTTGCGTTTACAGTGTGCGGCTGTAATGTGAACGCGAACAATATTTCGGATCTTTAGGACAACAATATTCCATGAACTAAAATATAAAGAAACGAAAAAACACATTGTTCATATTAATACTCACATATTTTAATATATTTTGAACAATGTGGAAATTACCAGTAATTTTTGGATCTGTATCATGAGGAAGAGAATGTGTTTTTGTTCAGTTCTTTGAGTCGAGTTTGGGCCGGTTCTTAGATCCGGATATCTTAGATCCGAAAAGAACCAGCCCAAACCCGACCCAAAGACCCAAACAAAAACACATTCTCTATTACATAATACATATCCGAAAATTACTGGTATTTTACACGTATTTTAAATATAGATCCAAACTGACCCTAGAAAAATCGGCCTCAATATGAACAAAATATATTCAAAAATTACATTTTTCAGTCAAACAAAAAAAATCAATGTCTTTGCCACCTTAGTATATTTTTGAAAATTCCTTAAAAATACACATACTAAATTTTCTTTGCTAAAAAAATACACGAACTTTTTTGGTTTCCCAAAAAATACACAGACTAATTTTGGTTGTCCACAAAATACATGAACTTTTGAATCAAAGTTAACGTCGTCTAACGGCATCTAACGGCGTCTAAATGTTCTGTTAATCAGAGTTAACGCCGTTAAAATCGAGGTGTAAAACCTTCAAAATTCAAAAGTTCATGTATTTTATAGACAACCAAAATTACTCTGTGTATTTTTCGGGAAGTCTAAAAAGTTGATGTATTTTTTTAGCAAAAGAAACTCAGTTGATGTATTTTTAAGGAATTTTCCCTTCTTATAATTTATTCTTAATATATATTGTCCTTAGAACTTTTAAGGGATTGAAAAATATTACTGTTTACATTAGATCTATGTTTTGCCGGGATTATATTATTTTTTTAATATGTATATATAGTTTGTATCCTTTTAATTTTTTTTCGATTTATTTTCACACTAAAATTATCGTATAATAACAAATCAACACAAACTCAAACTTGACATCTAGTTCCAATTCCACACAATTGACCTAACATGATCCGATTAGAAATGTAAACTAAATTAACCCAAAATAAAACTCCAAGTCCTAAATCCCCAAATCAAAAAAATTGTGTCTCTCTCTGTAAAGAATCAATGATGAAGAGTGTAGAAAAAACAACAACATGTAATTTCCAAGCCTCTCTTGTTTTGTTTCTCTTTTATTTATTTTTTTCAGAAATCAAATATGGAGGATTCATGGACTGATGTTAACCTGGAATGGAATGAGGTTTATGAATTCAAAACGCCAGACTCACTACTCATTGTCTAAGGGTGTATTGGAAAGAGAATAGATGAGAAGGATTTTGAATTTTTGATTTAGGGTTCTTAGGAAAATTGAAATTGATTTGGGTGAGGGGGGGGGGGGTTTAACTTTTAGTAGGTGTTGGGTCAAGTATGTAGTTTAGGAAGATTGGGTCTGGTTTCTAATTTGTTTGGTTCTCTGTTTACGTGTAGTTTAGGTTCTAAACCACTAAAACCAACTCAGATATTCATCTGGGGAGAGTTGGGATTCGAACTTTCGGTTTGGTAAGAAATAGGTTTACATACTTAAATTGTGTGGAACTAAGATTAGATTTAAATTTTGTGTGGATCTGTTACTATATGATAGTTAGTGTAGAAATAAGGTCATTTATCATTTTTTGTTCTTGTAAATAATTTCAATATATTTGGGTTGACATCGATTAGCCCCATGAATTATTCAAACCAACCATTTTCACCCGAAATTTTGGCTTCATCAATCATACATCTAGACAAACAAAGGCATCAATTTCCCCAATTTTAGTTAAATAATTTAATCACGTTTAAATTAAATTGATCACCCAATACCAAACCCGATTAATAATAAACCTGATCTTAACCCTCTAACCCGATCCACTAAATTAAAATTGTCACATTCTCTCTAAAAGATTATTGTTCTTGTGTACACAAAGTAATTTTCTTTCCTCTTCGACAATAGGAGAAAGATAACGACAATTAATGAAGACGAGGCAACTCAAGAGTAGAGCATTCCGGTTACTATCATATTAGTGAAAAAGAGACAGAAAGATTGGCTCCATGTCTTATCCAGAAAAAAATGAAGAGTAGGAAGTTGAAGAAGAGCTTGAGGATAGGTATAAGTATGAAATCAAATAATCAATAGTTAAGTTTGAGGATGAGGAGTTTATTGGGAAAAATATTATCCTAGAGAGTTACGGATGAAGACGGAGACTATTTCGATGTTAGAGATAAGAAACAAAAAAAAAATATGAGGATGAACTAGAAGTGTGAACAATTTTTTGGTCCGGGTTTGAGTCCAAAAAAACTGTCTTAGAGTATGTTTTTTGCAAAGGTTGAAACATTGAATAAAATAGGTGGAATAAGACGAAGCTTAGCTTCAAATATGAGAATATAGGCAAATGAAAATGAATAAGTAATTTTACTTTGTTTTTTGTTAGCATTGAGGAAAAATAATTATTTAAATATGTGAGAATTTATAAAACTTATGCTATTATAAGTGTTGCAATAATACCTAATATGACGAGCATTAGATATAACATCAGTGTACTTTATGTCGTTGATAGATGATTTTGGATCTTTGTTTTAGATTAGTGTATTTTGTACATAAGTTTTTTTTTGACAAAGCTAAGTTATATGATACATATATATTTGTCTTGTAATAATTTATGTCAATACAAAGCTAAAAATATGTTAAAGAGTTTTTAAATGTAGATTTATAAACTAAACATTACAAAGACTTAACCAAAAGACAGTCTTAGAAAATTATATTGGCTTCATCCAATCTGATATTTTCTTAACTCAATTTTTTAAAAATTGATAGATATTTTGATGCATATAGAAAACATAATAAATATATAGTTTTTTTATTCTTTAACTACTTGAAAGCTAACTATTTCTATCTAATTTATAAGGATTTTTTTTTAGTTTATGCAGTCAATGATTGTTTTTTTTTTCTTTTTTGTCGATGCAGTCTATATTATTATTTGCACAGTGATTTTTCGCAACGAAACTCTCATGTTAAAAGTTAGAGTGGTTAATATCTATTATACCCTTAATGAATAAACTATATAAATTAACTAAAATATAAAAACTAATTTACAATGTATTTTACTAGATTAATTGTTAAAATTAATAACAAGAAGAATTATTCAAAATCTAAAAAATAGATTTCAGTTTAAAAAGATAATTCTTATATATATTGTGTTGTTATCCAAAAATATATTTTATAAAAATTAAAATTCATAAATACATAAGCAGAAAATCATAAATTAATATTAATAAACAATTTTAATTGTATATTTGAAAAAAAATATTGAATTATTTTTTTGATTTATTTACTAATAATCTATATATTAAAGTATGTTTTCAAAAAGAAATTATAGCATATAAGAATTTTCTAATGAAAATATAACAAAATTTTATCTTTATAGTATTTTAGTTAGTAATTCATTTACTAATAATAAGTAATTATAAATTTGCTAAGCCCGCATGTGCCGGAAAAACTCATAGTCATCGATTAGTTAGAAAACACAAAGAATACTTGAGTATTAAATATATGATTTTTAGTAATTTAAACCCTCAACTAAAGATTAATCGTAAAACAAACCCTCAATTAAAAATCATGTGAAATAAATCCTCATCTTTATTTCCGCTAATACTTTCGCCCCTCCGTAACTTTTTTCGTCAACTTTTGACAGAGAAACGTTAACTATTAACGAAAAGGTTACGGAGGGGCGAAAACATTAATGGACATAAAGATGAAGGTTTATTTCACAGAATTTTTAGTTGAGGGTTTGTTTTACGATATATCTTTATTTGAGGGTTTAAATTACTAAAACTCCTTATTTTGAGAAAATCTTATAAATATTGATTATTTAGTAATTTTATGACCGATTTTACTGTTAATACAAACTCACTTTTGTTTGTCAAAGAGACCTTGCACTCCTTCAGTAAATCTAACTTGTAGCTATTCTTGTTTCTCGTTCGCTCTTTCACAAAAAAAACTTGTTTTTGAGATTAGTGTTTCGTTTATGTTTTGCATTAGTCAATTCACACAAAGAAACAACCTAAGAATGGAGTTTAAAATTCAGGTATTGGATCCTCATTCTGGTGAGGAATCCACATTAGCTCAGACAACAAATCAGTCGGACCAATCTCCCGTCAATTCGTTCTTTCTTCTCTAACAAATTATCTCAGTCTCTCAATGCTATGGTAAAATCTCCCTCAGTGTGTTCATCTTTCAGTGGTCATCCTATAAACACAGCTCTTTTAATGCCATTTTCAGTGGCTACATCTCTCAAACCAGTCACTCATGCATTTCCATCCGACCCACCAACCAATCTTAGAAAAGACAAAATGTAACTAAAAGATAACTTGTCCTAATTTAAGTTATAGATATGTTAGAGGCGTTCACTGAGACACCATTCTACACATTAACTGTGGTCTTATTTCTGTATTTGTTTATGTTTATGTTTAAATTAGTAGGTTCTCCATTGATTTGGGAAGCTCAGACAACTTAAGAGAGTTAGGTATTCAATGTTCCACTCCAGCTTTACAAGATGAGGTTTGACTTGTTCCAAAATTCAATAAAACTGGTTCACTTTATGATTGGTTTAACTATGATTTTATTCATTTTTTTACTTTATTTTTCATTACAGGTTTATATTAAGAACTTTTTTTTTGTAATTTAAACCCTCAACTAAAGATATATCGTAAAACAAACCATCAACTAAAAAACCTTTGAAATAAACCCCCATCTTTATATCCATTAATGTTTTTGCTCCTCTGTAATCTTTTCGTTAATAGTTAACGTTTCTCCTTCAAAAGTTGACAACAAAAGTTACGGAGAGGAGAAAATATTAACGGACATAAAGATGAGGATTTATTTCATATGATTTTTAGTTGAGGATTTGTGTTTACGATTATGCTTTAGTTGAGGGTTTAAATTACTAAAATCCTTAAATATACTAATTTAAAATAGTTGAGGAATAGACCTAGACCTTGTCTTAGAATTGTTTTTTTTTTCCTTTCAAGGCTGACCCCCTTCTTATAAAAAATTTGGGAAAAATGTCTATTCTATCCAAACATTTTTAATCGTACCAAATATAATCCAAACAAACTTTCAGTACTAAATACGATCTGAACTACGTTATAATTCAAAAAATTACATGAATTCTTTAAAACGTGTCTAAACCTGAAAAGTAAGATGTACTCAAAACGACATTGTTTTATCATTTTAACAGTTAACTAACTTTTATCACGGTCAATGTATGTTTATGCATGTTTTAAAAATTTCCGGTAGTATTTTGAATTATAAACTAATTTAGGTCGTATTTGATATTTTGATAGTTTGTTCGGATGCATTTGACAAGATTGAAATTGTTTGGGTAGGAATAGACACTTGGCATCTATTTTTCTCGACAGTTCACAACGTTTTATTTTAGAAAACAGCGCAACGTTCTCTGTTCTAGCTCCAAAACACCTTGCTGTCTTTTTCAGTGACAATTGAAGCTACCACATCTATGGTTCCTCTATATCGAATCTACAAATCCAATCAGACAGTTAATTCCTTTGGAAATGGAAGCAAAGAGGCATGAATATGCTACTGATTTATCTTCCATAAAGGAAGCTCATGAGCGCATCAAGCCCTATATACACAAAACTCCAGTGCTAACATCTGAATCCTTGAACTCAATCTCTGGAAGAAGCTTGTTCTTTAAGTGCGAGTGCTTTCAGAAAGGGTGAGACTTGACTTGAGTGTACTTATTATCTCCTAAAGTTTCTCTCTTTTTGTTCTCAGTACTAATCAGTTACCCTCCTCTGTTTTTCTGTCTGAAAAACAAGTGGAGCTTTCAAGTTTCGTGGAGCATGCAATGCTGTCTTGTCTCTTGATGCTGAACAAGCAGCCAAAGGAGTTGTAACACACAGCAGGTTCTGTACTGTCTCTTCTTGATTTGTATTTATAGCTAATGATGATCCTTTTTGGTATTGTATTCACTTGTTAGTCCCTTACTATCTTCTTGGTTGTTTTGATTTGTGTGTTCATAGCTAATGATATTAATTAAATAGTTAGTGCATTTACTTGTTAGTCCCTTACATACACTGTTGAGTTTGTTCTACCAGTGGAAACCATGCTGCTGCGTTGTCTTTGGCTGCAAAGATTCAGGGGATCCCGGCGTATATTGTTATACCAAAAGGTGCTCCAAAGTGCAAAGTAGATAATGTGATTCGTTATGGTGGTAATGTGATATGGAGTGAAGCAACAATGTCTTCTAGAGAGGAAGTAGCTTCCAGAGTTTTGCAGGAAACAGGTTCAGTTCTTATCCACCCATATAATGATGGACGCATTATAAGGTACTGTACTTTTCTTGATAATAGTGTCTTAAATATCCGAATCGCTTATTTTGACAAGGAAAAAACACAGAAACTTCAAGTCTTATGCATAGTATGGTTTTGGGTTCTTCTCTGACATAAATGTGTGCTGATTCTTTGAACAGTGGTCAGGGTACCATTGCATTGGAACTGTTAGAGCAAATTCAAGAGATTGACACTATAATTGTGCCAATAAGCGGGGGTGGTTTGATCTCTGGTGTGGCGCTGGCTGCTAAGTCAATCAAGCCGAGCATTCGGATTATAGCAGCTGAACCAAAAGGAGCTGATGATGCAGCTCAGTCGAAGGTTTCTGGTAGAATTATCACTTTACCTGTGACTAATACCATTGCGGATGGCCTTCGAGCTTCTCTAGGAGACTTAACATGGTAATCTAATCCTTACTTGTATAGAACATAAAATGTTACAGTCTGTATTCATTCCATCTAAAAACATGTTTTTTTTTTTTTTTTTTTTCTATCAGGCCGGTAGTGAGAGATCTGGTAGATGATGTTATTGTTCTGGAGGATAAGGAAATAATCGAAGCCATGAGAATGTGCTACGAGATACTGAAAGTCTCTGTGGAACCAAGTGGTGCCATTGGCCTAGCAGCTGTTTTATCAACTAGTTTCCGTAGCAATCCTTGTTGGAAAGATTGCAAAAACATAGGAATTGTACTCTCAGGAGGTAATGTGGATTTGGGTGTTCTGTGGGATTCATTTAAAAGTTCAGAGTAATTGAACATCTTGGTTACTGCATTTGTTTCACGACTTCTTCCATATCATGTGTTGTAGAGTTTATTGTTAAAAGTTACTATTTCTTGGAGTTTATAAATGAAGTTGTAAACAATCAGGGACTACAATGTCATGTTGAATCAGGGTAAGTTCTGCCAGATTTAGTATTGTAACTAGTACTAGTCTCTTAACTGCAAGAACCTCATAAAACCTGGGTCTTTTGTGTTACGTGACTAGTCCCTAATGATCAATAGATCCTGCTACTGCTATCTACACATTCTATAGTCATGCTATGCTCATGTAATCCACTCACTTTAGGTGCTCGTCCAAAATTTAAAACGGAAAGTATATTTTCTTTTATCAAACGGAAAGTATATGTACACTTATTTATGTATTTTTCCTACTTAACCTGTTCCAATTATACACAGAACACAAACATTTTGTGAATATGAAATACGTGAGGGAGAATCTGAATCCATACACTCTACGATCTAACAGAAGTTTACTTCCTAGCGGATGTAGTTAGTTTGTATATACAGTAATTGGTTTTAGATACTTCGGTTTCTTTTTGCCGGTTAACTAGAAGTAAAGGGAATTGACATGATAAGAAAAAAATTTGATAAGCAATATTAAAACGAAGAGAAAGCATGTAAATAATGATCAAAATTAAGAAAAAAAAAAAGAGACTCACGGATAACATTCAAAAACAAAGAAGAAAGTGAACCGATCTTCATTTGTCTTGTTGCTCTCATCGTTGCGGGTCACCCGCTAACCCCGTCTATATTATGGGCTAACCCGTTTCAAACCGGATAGCGAAAATCATGATTCATGACCAGTCCCACCCTTCATTAGTTTTTTTTCTTAATTGTAGTAACTAGATCATGTCCCGTGCGTTTATGATGTATTCTATATAATTTCGTTTTATATAGTATCGAGTTTGTCCAATTCGATTTTATGTTTAAAGACCAATATTAAAATTGTCATTTGTTTTAATAACGCCAATCAGTGTATTATGTAAATGTAACCGTGTAGTGAAAACACTAATTTTGTATGTTTGTTCAAAGTGCAAAATCATATTTAAATTTAATATTTTGCTGTAAAAAAATAAGCTGATAGTTTAATTAATTATGATCTGATGTTAATAATTATCCAAAGTTTTTTAAAATAATATACAAATTTCTAGAATTTTTGTCCTTAACCTTTATTTTATAGGTTATGTCAAATTCAAACTTAATTTTGGTCTTAACTTTGCAAGAACGAAATATTTTATGATGAAAAATTGCATAAATAACTTAATAAATATATTGGTAATTTGAAAGAATTTAACATTTAATCAGTATTTTTAAATTCAACTCGAACAGTGGTTAAACCGGTGATCCGATAATTTAATTTTAATTTCTAAAATATCCATATTTTTTAAAAAATCACTAAAACCCGAGACTAACCAATTGCACCGATGGATAACTGATATGTTATATTTAAACCTGTAAAAATAAGTTTATTTTTATTTTTTTATATATTATTTTAATTCTTTACTTTATCTAAATAATTTGAAAGAAATTATTAAAAAGGGTGAGATCTAATATTTGTATTGTTTGGACATAAGATTAGTTATAGTGTTGTTTGGAAACATGAAGAGTAGTATATATAAATGAGTATATTGTTTTGACATGAGATTAATTATAGTGTTGTTTGGGAACATGAATAGTAGTATAAATAAATGAGTATAGTGTTTTGACATGAGATTAATTATAGTGTTGTTTGGAAACATGAATAGTAGTATAAACAAAATGAGTAGATTGTTTGGAAACATGGATAGTAGTATAAAAAAATAAATATATTGTTTGGAAACATGGATAGTAGTATAAAGAAAATAATATTAGTGATTTAATGTAGGTTTAACTATAAAGTAGAAAAATGTATTTAATTTAAAAACTTACAAAATATATGTTAGGTCAACCTAATGTTTCTGATTAAATAAGATATATTTTTTTGATTTTCTTAATTTATCTAAATAATTTGAAAGAGAAAATTGTGAGAAATTATTAAAAAAAGAGTGAGATCTAATAGTTTGTATTGTTTAGACATAAGATTAATTATAGTGTTGTTTGGAAACATGTATAATAGTATAAAGAAATAAGTATATTTTTTTGACATGAGATTAATTATAGTGTTGTTTGGAAACATGAATAGTAATATAACGAAATGAGTATATTGTTTGGAGACAAGGATAATAGTATAAAGAAATAAATATATTGTTTGGAAACATGGATAGTGGTACAATATAAAAAAAGAATATTAATAATTTAATGTAAAATTAATTATAAAGTAGAAAGATGTATTTAATTTAAAATTTTACAAAATAAATATTAAGTCTAATCTAATGCTTTTGATTTAATAAGATAGATGTTTAGTGAGTTGCCAAAAAATAAAACTAATGATTAGTAATTTAGTGAAGAAGATGATTATTGGGCTAATAAAGCAGTCCATATATCTTCTTGTACTTGTCTATGTCCATTAGGCTTATTTAATGAAAATCTATATATAATAGGAATCTGAAAGTGACCTCAGCATTTTATTATAGGAAAAAAAAATCTAATCCAATAGTCATAATTAACTTCATTTTAAAATCTAATGGCCCAAAAAGACCTTTTTCTATGTTTGATGATGTCATCAAATAATTGGCAACTTTTCATTGAGGAGACATATATCTTTTTGAATAGCTACCATCATATTTGTCATACCTTTTGATAAGTTTAAATATTAATATTGATAAATTATTTTCTAAAAGAATTGGTTCTGATTAGATATTTTATTTTTATTTTTAAGTAACTGAATTTGATAATCCTTTATTTAAACGTTAATTATAAACTGTTATGTTAATTATATATAACATGAATCTGAAAGTGGCCTCAACATTTTATTATAGGAAAAAAAAATCTAATCCAATGGTCATAATTAATTTGATTTTAAAATCTAATGGCCCCAAAAAGACTTTTTTCTATGTTTGATGATGTCATCAAATAATTGGCAACTTTTCATTGAGGAGACATATATCATTTTGAATAGCTACCATCATATTTGTCACACCTTTTGATAAGTTTAAATATTAATATTGATAAATTATTTTCTAAAAGACACACCTGTTGGTTCTAATTAGATATTTTATTTTTATTTTTAAGTAACAGAATTTGATAATCCTTTATTTAAACGTTAATTATAAACTGTTATGTTAATTTATTGATTCATAAAATGATACTTGAAGCATTGTGATTAATTCTGAAATATTGTCATTATTTGCTAAAGGACACAACTGTTGGTCATATGAAGAGACGTGTTCTTTTGATATCATACATTCTTATACAAGTTTAAATTTCTAATAATAATAGACACCATTGTATTTTATTTTTAATTATGTAAAGATGCAACCTCATAAATAATAAATAGTTTGATACAATTTGTTTCCGAAGTGTGATGGTGGACTTTTAATTAATGGTCCTTTAATGGCATCAAATAATCGAAATGTTTGATAATTTACTTTTCATTTTTTGAATGAACACAACAGTTCAAGTAATTTAGTTTTGATTTATCGAAGGAACAGAACCTTTCAAATATTTCCAATTTAATTCGTTCACCACACTTCCTTATTCTAATAATAATAGACACCTTTTTATTTTATTTTTTTTAATTATGTAAAGATGCAACCTCAAAAATAATAAATAGTTTTAAGTGATACAATTTGTTTCCGAAGTGTGATGATGGACTTTTAAGTAATGGTCCTTTAACGGCATCAAATAATCGAGATGTTTGATTATTTACTTTTCCTTTTTAAAGAACACAACAGGTCAAGTAATTAGTTTTGATGTATCGAAGGAACACAACCTTTCAAATATTTCCAATCTGATTCGTTCGCCACACTTATTTAATTTAATTGTTTTGGTTTTTTCTAATTGTTTTTTTCTTTTGCAACTCTTGGAACCATTTTAATTAATATAAAAACCAAACACACCTGTTCAATATAACCCTTAGAATAATACACCTCTTGAGAGCCTATCAATGTAACTTTTCAAACTATTATAAATAGAAGGGTTTTGTTGATGTCATTTTCCAAAAAAATTGTGCACTTTCTTTTTCTAATAGGTATCATTCTTAGTATTCTTGCTTATAAAATTGTTGAAAGAATACATTAATAGGTTAAAAGTACACGATCATATCTTGTCGAATCATCATTTTTCCTTAATTTTCTTTGATGAAATTATTGGGAAAAAGAAAATTTATTCCTAAAATAATGATTTGAGTGGCGAATGAGTTAAACCTCGGATATGTACTCAGTGTTGTTCGTTTTGTACGATAATAATTATTTGAAGTTTTGTTGGAAAGTAATAATGAACATGATGTGGTCGTATACCTCTAAATGAAGAGACTTTTTTCGGGCAATGTGTCTTTTGTCATGTTTGCTTTTTGTATTTTTGTGCTTTTTTTTTTTTTTTTTTTGTGTGGCCATTAGATCTATGATAATGATTACCATTTCATAACTACATATATCACTGGCTTACACTTTTGAAGATATAAAAGAACACACATTACATAAGCAACTTGTTCTTTGTTACACCTAACGTGTGATACAACGTTCTTCTGTTTTTTTTTTTGGATTACTATTACATATCTACATATACTGTGGCTTTAACTGTTTTGGAGATATAAACGAACACACATTACATAGTATGATCGGTTAAACAAAGATATTATAGTATTTTTAGTGCGATTACTTTTTAGTGCCTCTCGATTACTTATTATTCTATAATCATTTTATCATATATAAAAGGGGCGAAAATTATTGTGACTAACATATCATTAGTGTTTATTATGGTTCAGTGCTTTGTGTTTTGCTAAAGTAGTTTGTGATTCTTTATCAAACCTACATTTTTCATTTTTATTTTGATTATTTGTGACTCTTTTTATTACAGACAAAATGCCGGTTCTTCAAAAAACTATGTCCAACAGTTTTGTTTCGAGAAGACGAAATAGTTATGGTTTTAGAGACGATGAGAAATTCATGTTACCAAAATTATTTGATGAGCAAGGTTTTTTTTGTTTAATATATATTTTGTATTTTTTAATTTTAAAAATTTAATAATATTTCTGTTTTTCAGGGGTACTGTTACAAATAAATGACTCTGATAAAAATTTAATAGAGTTGGTTTATTTTTAAATTATCTTTTTGAAAATGTTATACTAATCCATTTCCCGGGACTTCTTAGAACGTGTTAATATGGTTAAAGAAATGGAAAAATATGAAAAATTGGACAAGAAACTTACCACACTAAATTATCGAGAGGTTTGTTTTATTTCATATGGTTGTGTCATACACAATATACTTAAAATATCATTTAATTTTTAATTTTTTATTAGGTGCCGGAAAATGAAAATTTGAAGTGTCTTGTGAGACAGACAAAGGTATCAAGTAATCATCTGTCTATAATTTGTTTTTTTTTTATTTTTAAGTCAATGAAAATTTAAACTTTTGGTTAACAGATAATCAAGTTTTGTTAGAAAGTAATAATTTATCAACACAACTAATGCGTTGTGGTGATTGTAGTGCGTTAGTATGGTTTGGCGAAAGCAGTGAAAAAGATCAAATAACCAAACGTCCATTATTTTCTATATGTTCTAAGCAAGGTCGTATCAAATTACCTAAAATCCGTGATCCGCCTATAGTATTGAGAAATCTGTGATGTGATCCTTCATTTATGAGCAATATTAGTGTTTAATTCTTTTTTGTCTATGTGTTCTATGGGTGCTGACATAGATTACTCTATACTAAATTCTAGTGGTCCTTATTGCTTTAAGGTTCATGGTGAAAATTATCACAGTATTGGATCAGTCTTACCTATAGACGGGGAGAAGCCTAAATTTTTACAGTTGTATATATTTGATACATCTAATGAAATTAAAAACAGACTTTCAATCATGGGTCGAGATGGAAAATAATCAATGGATACAGAAATATTATCATCATTAATAAGAATGCTTGATGAAAATAATATACTAGCCAAACTAGTTAGAAAAGCTAGAGATAAATATGAAAGTGGTGACAATGCTGATGTCTTGCATTATTGCATTGTTTTATCTACTCTTTTGCATACCTTTTCATCATGTAGGTTAGGTTCTAGCCATGTTTAGGTTGCATTTTGCATACATGAGTCCCCTTTAGGTATTGGAGTTTCACATGGAAGCTTTGGAGACATTTGGGGTTCATTAGAGGCTCAAAAGAAGCAAAAGGAGTGATCTAGACCCG
>CAKOAT010074932.1:112920-131675 GCA_932364175.1 Eruca vesicaria subsp. sativa
TTCCAATAGTTTAAAAGTATCATTTTTGTTATTTGCATTCTAGTTTTAGTTAACTTCAAAACCAACCAAACATTCGATTGCACTTAGATTAAGTTAGTACTTGCATTCTCGGTGCTTTTAAATCCCTCAGAACTGGTTCGACAACTTACTTCACTATACAACATTTGACTAGGAGCCTTGAAAACTCTTAACATCAAATGCGGAAATGAAAATTCATATGATAGGATATGATGAAAAGAAACGACAATATGAATTGCCATCAGCTAATGAAATTGCTGGTTTAATAGTAGGAAATTTTTCTACGACCATGGGTGAAAGAGATGTTTTAGTTCAACATAAAACATGAAACCTTTAAAGAATTATTGGCTTCTCATCCTCTGTATATGTCCTTACAGTATCCCTTGTTATTTCCATATGGAGAAAGTGGGTTTTATGATGGAATACCTTATGTTAAAAAAACGCACTCCAATCAGAATTCAGGTTATGTTAAAATGACAGAATACTATATGTATCGTATTCAGAGCAGGGATTGTGAAGCATCTACTATCACACGTAGCGGCAGATTATTTCATCAATATGTAGTAGATGCATTTACTTCTATTGAAGAAAGTCGTCTTACATTTATTAAACTTAATCAGAAAGCAATAAGGGCTTTTATCAAGAGGTGATCATGACTCCAAAAGCCTAGGAAAAAGAATTGTATTGCCATCATCAATTACTGGTAGTCCAAGATATATGGCTGAAAAATACCAAGATGCAATGGCCCTTTGTTGTTGTTATGGAAATCCCAATTTGTTCATTACTATGACAGCTAATCCCAAATGGAGCGAAATATATGAATACCTAAAAATATCTGGTGATAGTGCAGCTAATGATAGGCCAGATATTGAATCAAGGGTGTTTCATTTGAAGCTAGACCAATTAATGGTACTGATTAAAAAAAAACCGTTCTTTGGACCAATTAATGGAGGTACATATGTAATTTTATTGACAACTTATTTATTTCTATTGTTAATTTTATTTATAGTTCTAATTCAATTTTTAATATTTTTCAAAATTGTAGTTGTTTATACCATTGAATTTCAAAAGCGTGGACTTCCGCACGCACATATTCTCGTTTGGTTAAAAGCCGGAAGGGAAAATGTATGCGCCAATGACATTGATAAATTTGTCTCAGCTGAATTGCCATACAGAAAATCTGATCCAGAAGGTTATAAATTAGTGGAGCAACATATGATTCATGGACCATGTGGAGTTAATAAACCAACTAATTCTTGTATGGAAAATGGTACATGCACTAAAAAATATCCTCGGCCCTTTTGCCATTCTTCATGTATTGATGATAATGGTTACATTATTTATAGACGAAGGGATGTATTGTCCAGTTTCGTTATGAAAGGAGATATCAAACTTGATAATAAATACGTCGTTCCTCATAATTTAGATCTATTAAAACCGTTTGAAGCTCATATAAATGTCTAGCTTTGCAATAAAACAAGCGCTATCAAATATCTTTTCAAATATATTACCAAAGGTGTTGATAGGGCGACAGCTGTTTTAGGAAAGAAATCCAATAGCGTTGGTGAAAATTCTGATTATGTGAAGTTTGATGATAATGAAATTGAAAATTATCTCGATTGCCGATATGTTTCTGCTTGCGAATCAATGTTGCGTATTTTTAAATTTGAGATACATCATCAACATCCACCAGTCCAAAGATTAAGCATTCATCTTCCAGGCCAGCAACCAGCTCTTTTTAGCGATTCCTTTGACTTAGCCCAAGTCGCGGCTATATGTGAATTTCGGCCAAGTATGTTTATGGCTTATTTAGAAACAAATAGAATAGACCCTGAAGTACGTAAGTTAACGTACGTCCAATTTTCGACCAAATATGTTTGGAATAAAACAGAGAACACTTGGACAAAAAGGAAAATGGGTCAGTCAATTGGAAGACTTTATAATGTTCACCCTTCTTCTGGTGAATTGTATTATCTGAGGCTTTTAATTAACCATCTGAAAGGACCAACCAGTTTTGATGATATATTAACAGTAAACGGTAGAAAATATAAAAAATTTAAAGAATCATGTGTTGCTCGTGGATTACTAGAAGGGGATGAAGAATGGCATGAAGCTATGACAGATGCTGCTTCTTGGGCTACCCCTCATCAATTACGTGAATTATTTGTCATGTTGTTAGTCCATTGTGAGGTGTCAAGTCCGTTGAAACTGTGAAACGGATTCTGGAAATTCATGAGTGAAGATATAGTTTACACAGCATATGCGACTTTTAAATTTCACAGAATATGGCATAACAGACTTAGAATTACAAACGTATGCCCTTATCAAAGTTGAGTTGTTGCTCGTGCAATATGACCAGACTCTTTCTCAATATTCGGATCTTCCCCAAATTGATAGGAGTTCTACAGCAAGATTCTCGAACACACTTCTTGCTGAATGAATCTTTTGAAGAACAATTTTCCTTACTTAATGAAGGACAAAAGAGAGTATATGAAAGGTTTTAGATTCGGTATATAATAATAATGGGAGGTTTTTTTTTCTGTATGGTCCAGGAGGCACAAGAAAGACATTTGTTTATAACACGATTATTAACAAATTACGATCAGAAAAAAAATTGTAATACCTGTTGCGTCTTCCGGAATTGCTGCATTACTTTTACCTGGTGGTAGAACCGGACATTCAAGATTTAAAATTCCGGTTAACTTATTTGATGACTCTGTATGTGACATTTCATGTGGAACTATGTTGTTAGATTTATTAGTTCAAGCTAAATTGATTATATAGGATGAAGCTCCAATGACACATAAGTATGCTTTTGAAACTCTTGATAGAACTTTAAGAGATCTTATGTCCACAGTAGATGATGAAGCCCTATTTAAGCCTTTAGGAGGGAAGACAATTTTAGTTGGGGGCAATTTTCGGCAAACCCTCCCTATTATTCCTCAAGGTACAAGGCATGACAGCATAATTGCTTCCATAAACCGTTCTTATTTGTGGAATTTTATAGAAGTGTTTGTGCTTTCACAAAACATGCGTATAAATAAATTAGAAGTTGAATTTGCAAGATGGATTCTCTCCGTTGGAGACGGTACTGCCGAAAAAGAGAATAGGAAAAATAATACTTTTTCATCAGAAGATCATATTTATCTGGACGAAAGTTTGTTGTTAGTAACAGATAAAGAGCCAATTACAGAATTAGCAGAGCACGTATATTCTTCCTTTCTAGAGAATTATACTAATATAGACTATTTGAGAGATAGAGCAATATTAAGTCCGCGTAACACTACTGTTGACCTTATCAATTCCGAGATCTTAAAATGGCTCATTGAGAAATCACATATTTATTCTAGTGTAGATTCAGTTAGTAATAACAAATATGAAGATGGTGACTTCAGTTTTCAATATCCAATAGAGTACTTAAATACATTGAACTTACCAAACTTTCCCCAACACAAGTTGCATCTTAAAGTAAATGCAGTAGTTATGCTTATGCGTAATCTCTGTCAAAGAGAAGGTTTGTGTAACGGGACCCGGCTTGCTATCACACGTTTAGGGCACAAAGTATTTGAGGCAAGAATTATTACGGGTCATAGAGCTGGCAAACTAATTTTATTACCAAGAATATCACTTCTTCAAACGGATGGTAAAATTGCTGTGACTATACGACGTAAACAGTTCCCACTTCGGCTATGTTTCGCAATGACAATCAACAAGAGTCAAGGGCAAAGTCTGGGCAGAGTAGGTTTGTATCTTCCAAATCCAGTATTTAGTCATGGACAATTGTATGTTGCATTATCTCGAGTTACCTCTATACATGGTTTAAAAATATACCAAAATGTAAAAAGCAATGAAATAAACACACAGTTTGTAATATTGTTTACAAAGAAGTATTTAATAATGTATAATATATGAGAGGTAGTATTTTTAGAAGTTAATACTGATATTTTCATTAATGAACTTGTGTAATAGGATTCTATAAAAAAAAATAAAACAAATATATTTCAGTTGTGATGAAAAGATACATCTAAAGTTTGATGACATAAAAATTAAAATAGCTGCATAATCATTATAATAAACTTTGGGGATTTCAACTAGTACTACTATCTATATGCAAAATAATTAAGAATTATAATAATGATCTTACGTACATCTAAATTTTGATGACATAAATAAAAAGTTGCATAATCTTTATAATAATTTTTGGGGATTTCAATTAGTACTATTATTTAATTTTCTAATAATTTTTATTATGCTAGATATATTCGCTTTAAGCCCATATCACACAGCTCTCCGTTTTATTATAATCATTGCCATGTGTTACAGCTGTCCCTGGGCAGACAAATACATGTCTGTAGGCAGAGTCGTTTGTAGGTAAAGGAAAGCATAAATTATCCTTGTGACGTGACGATGGAATTCTTTGATGAAGTCGAATATATATGTAATTAGTCGTGAAAAAATCGATGATGTTATTTATATATGTAAATGTGGAAGATATCAACAGCATCGTCAGGTCTGTCTGAGATGCCTCCATTCTCCATATCCTAATCAAATCATCAAGGATGGGAGCTTTAAAGAAAATTAGCAAGGATTTGACTTTTCTTGGCATGTTGGAGACAAACCTGACAGCCCAAGATGAACTTAAAAAGCTTCTCTTTGTCGATCCAGTGAACTCAAACTATCATGATTAGACACGATAGGACCCACCAAGAATAGCAAACCTTGGCAATAATAAGAAGTGTGGTAAGAACTATGGAAAGTATACAAAGGTTTATCATCAGGGAGAAGCTTAACGCCTACATCAGATAGTTTCTCCGGTCGTCCATTTAAACCACCAGACTTGTCTTTCACAGAGCACCAGCCAAGTAAGTCCTTATCAACATGATGGAGACTCCCATTGATAGCAAGAGAACCCACACAAGAAAAAACTGCAAAACAAACGTCCTGCCACCATGAAACTTTCAAATCAGGTAGACGCATGAAAAAAAAAACATACTCTGTCCTGCGTGTGATTCTGCTCCAGGTGTACACCCAAAACCGCCGTCAAGGTATTTGCAGCTAACAATGTAATCAAACGAGGATGATGCATAAAGAAGCTGCAGGAAATGAAACTCAAACAAGAGTTCATGAGCAAGATATTGATGAAAGTGAAGATGTGGAAGAGCATTTCTATTGTGAGAAAGATGACGATTCCCATCTAAGCAGCGACGATATGAACAATAAAGGTAGTATGTTTTTGTTTCATTTTATATGCATATTTTGGTTTGTTGAGTAAAATGGTTGTATCTAAAATCTTGCCTACTCTTTTACGTTCAGATTCAGAAGATACCTAATGGAAGAGATATAAGCTAATAATGAGTGAAGAGAAGAGAAGAGAAAGAAGCGTTGTATCTACTCCTTCTGAGTAATGAAAAAGGAAACAAACCTTTTCTTATTTGCTCTCTGATCGTTAAGACATTGGATTACGTTGAAAGACAGAGAAAGATGTGCACATCACTCTAACAAGCAATAGACAAAAGTACAAATACCAAAACTTCTTTAACGTTTTGGATACTATTATATATACTAAGTGTTACTTTATTAGTGTTCCAGAGTCTCTGTATATTGGTTGGAGTGACATAGAGTTTACCATTCTTTTCATCTCAATTCATCTTCTTGGATCCGGTCATTCAATTGCTCTCCTCACCTACATTTGAGTTTCAGATATTTCATTTTGTTGAGCTAAAGATTCACATGTCATGTCACAGCACACATCATCAACCTTTCAAAAAAAGAAAAAAAGCCAGCAATGTATTTACCTCTGTAATGCGTTCAGAATTTGGAAACATCATGTTCTAGCTTGAAACATCTGACACCGAATTAATGTTATAATTAATGTTGAATATACTGCGTACTTCACAATCTTAATTTATAGTTACATTGTTGATTTGAAGTATTCATTAACTTTGGAACATCAGGTTAGTTTTGATCGTATTTTTAAAAATTAATTGTTTTTTTGGAGACCTTGTAAAACGTTAGCTTTTTTACTATGAGTAAAATATATTATGTAAGTTATTTTTAAAAAATAGCCTGGATTTTATTTACTTGGAAATTTATCTTATTTGTTATAATTAATGTTGAATATAATGCGTACTTCACAATCTTAATTTATAGTTACATTATTGATTTGAACTATTCATTAACTTTGAAACATCAGGTAAGTTTTGATTGTATTTTTAAAAAATTTTATAATCCGTACATTTTTGTTATATTGTTTGGTTTTTGTAGCGGTTTGTTGTTGTATAGATTTGATGACTTAACCGCTACGTGTCATTGCATCTTTTCTTTGACACCCATTCACAATGCATCGTTCATTGCACTATAAA
Source organism: Eruca vesicaria subsp. sativa (assembly GCA_932364175.1). NCBI lineage: Eukaryota > Viridiplantae > Streptophyta > Magnoliopsida > Brassicales > Brassicaceae > Eruca > Eruca vesicaria. Next base: position 119,301 of record CAKOAT010074932.1, read on the forward strand.
ATCATTCCCCATTACAAGTAACCCATCCTCTCTAAATCCTCTACGCATGCTTAGTTTGGCTGCGATCAGTTCACTTTGATTTATTAACAGCAAAATAAAAAGGCAGTTTGGTATGCAATAATTCTGCTTTTTTCCTATAGAAATCTTATTGTAAGCTTATTTTGAACATCTTTCAGATATCTCCATCTTTCCAAATGAATGAAACGTTACTACATTTGACATTACTTATGGCCTTTCACGTGAAGTGAGTGGAGGCTTGGTAAGCGTACAATGTAAGATTTTCAAAAATTTATCTACCTCGCCCATATTGCGATCATTTCAGTTCAATCAGGGGGATTTTGTGTATGGAGATGCATCAGAAGATAAAGCATATTTTTATATGGCGTTGCTAAATGAGGGAGTTGAGGTAATTAATGCGAGTCGAATGCTAAGCACGCTTGTTTCGTTAAGCAAAGAACTAACGTCCTCGCCGAGTAATAAAAACCGTATAAATGTAACTTTGTATTTATCTCTTCATATTTGTGGATGGATGCCTACTTTGACAGAAGAACAGGTTATTCAGGAATCTTTCAACAGTGTTCATACAGGTCAAACACCAGCTTCTGAAGATTCAATTTATGCATTGCCTAAAGAAATGTTTGTTGGAGAGGGAACGGATGAAGGCATTACCAATATCACATGTATGATATGTTTAGAAACATACATAAAATATCAAGAGTCTGCTATGTATTCCATGTGGTCATAAGTATTGTGAGAATTGTTTAATTAGTTGGTTCAAAATAAACAATTGTTGTCCCTTATGCCGTCATATTGTCTAATGTAAACAAAGTACGTTTATTTTATTATAACTGATTGTAATGTATTTTTATAAATATATGAGACATATGTTTATGTTTTCAGTTTAATGTATTGTGACTTTTTCATAAAGAATGATAATTTTGAAAGTCATCAACTACTCGATTTAATTATTTAAAGTGTGCTTACATATTAAAGTGATGTGGTCCTCATTCTGATCAAGATAAACAAAGATATAAAATAGTCGTGAGTTATTAACTTTTTAGGAAAAATAAGATCACAATTTTCGTTATAAATTGTCGTCATTTTTTGAAGTTCATATCAAACGTTTAAAACAACAGTTACCCCCCGCCTTTTATCGCTCTAAAAATTAACAAACCATCAACTCTATTTAGAATTGTATTCAACCGTTTAGTTTTTACATAATAACTCCCAAAAAAACTCGTCGTGTGGACGTTTTTCTTAATACGATGACAAACATTCAGGGGTTTGACATAAAACCGATGACGAACCCATGGCTTCCCGAACGAGTGTCCGCGCTTTCCTCATCTGCATCTTCTAGGTTAGAGTTTATATTATTGTAGTTTGTGTGTGCAGTCCAAAAATTTACTTATGTGTCCAAATCTATTATGCAGTGGTTCTTCAATACTTATTAAAGTAAATGAGGCGGCACGATTACCACATATACCACAAGAAGTTAAGGTTGAAATTTCTCTTAAACTGAGTAATTCATCATTAACGACAATTGGTAGTATTTTGTCATCTGGAAAAGAGGGCCGAAACATAATTCTTAATTCTGAATTTCGTAAACGCGTTAATCTATCTCAATTTATTCAAAACAGTCAACTTGTTTCTAGGAATCTTAATTTTTTCCATGACTGTGTTGAAGGTGATAATCCTCAAGCCCTTTATCTTCATGGTTTAGAAACTTTTATGTGTATATGGAGAATTACAAGAGGGAGGATTCTACATCAAAAGGGCGGCGAAGCGTGGTGATGATAGGGCAATTATTATGAAATCTCTAATTTTGGTGTGTTCTGGATTCCCAGAGTGTGGGAAGGATTTTCTTGATAATGCAATAGAAGGGTGGGAAAACAAATTAGCTGTGGTGACTGCCAATGCTCGAGAAAGCGAGGTGACATTGTTGCAGTTCTGTCATACCGGCCACGGTGTTTTCGAAGGATCTTGGTATTGTGCATATCCTGAATGTGATTTTAACCATACAAGTTTTGTATGTTCGCTTTGTTTTTTTATATAGGCATTCTCTCATTATTAAAAATCTATGTTAATTTAATATTTTGTAATTTATCATGACTTGTAGTTTGTTTCAACATCTGTTATCTAGCGTGTCGATTTTGCTATATACGGTTTGAAAATCCTCACCTTATTACCAAGGAGAAACTAGTCATCGTCATAATATTGTCTTAAATTATTTAAAGACTCTCTGCCGCTAAATATTTGGATAAAGGACACCTTGCATCATGGCACATATGATTCTTAAAAGTAATAACTATTTTCAACACATAATAATTGTAGGAAATCATTTGTAAGATAAATAGTTTAAAAATATATTTTTAAAAAAAGTTTGCATCTTCCCTGCATAAAATACATTGTAATATTTTATTTCCAAAAACTACATCTGGTTTATTACAAATACAAAATACTCAAGTTTATTGTGACGAGACAGAACTTGTAGGACCTTCTTTATAAAGATTCAAAAGTTATGGTTTAAAACACTATTTTAAATAATGAAAAGATGTAACCTCAAAAATAATAATTAATTATAAGTGAATAAAACTAATCCTATATTTAGTGGAGAGATGGAATTTTTTAATTAATAAATTTAAGTTGTGCAATGAAATTATATAGTCGTTCAAAATCAATGATTTTTGTGAAATAGACACAATTTTATGCCAACTGAAACTGGTGAAGTTTTATGTAATTTCCTTAAGTTTTTTGGGAAGAACACGACCTCTCAAGATTCTAATTTGATTTACTTTTCTTAATATAACTTACCTCCCTCACATAGAACTTACCTCCCTCACATATATAAACATCTGAACTTAGAAATGGATACTTTCACTACATGAAAATTTATATATGTTGCAGTTACGGTGTTTAGCGAACAGGTACCTATGTTAACTCTAAAGGTCACATGTTTAAGGGACACGTCTATTCACCTTTAAAATATAATTCGTTGACACGCCGACTTCAGTCTATAAAAACACCTACATGGTTTACTTTCCGGAAACAAACTTTCCAAAAACGCAGGTCGTAAGGAATCAAAGAAGATTTTGTTAGATGGATATGGATTTAGGTTCATTTCGCTTTGTTTTTTTTTAAATTCACTCATAAAATCCAGAATTATATTTTTAATAATTTTAATAACATATATCATTAACAATTTTACGTTTAATCTGTAGATGACAATCCTCTGCCCCTTGCGTTCGATTATAGAATTGAGGATCATCCTGAAAATGGGAGCGAGTGGACGATCATTGTTGAAACTGTTATTATCCAACCAGGGAATCTAGATACGATACATTTTTCGTATACTTACTCACTAGAGGAATTTATATCAGACGAACCATCTCCATTAAAAGATGAGTTATTTTGCTCCTTTATTTCAGGCGGAATAAGCAAAACCGCATCGTTATCCTACATCTTCAGTACCAGCATGATGGCAATGGATATTATTTCATCTCCTAATATTTTATTCCTTACTTTGTGTGCATTTCTATTATTTTTGGGTTCTATTTCTAGTAATCGTAATAATTTAATGAGTTCTAAGGATTTCACACCTATGGTCCAACCAATTGGGAGAGAATCTATAAAATAATAAAGAAAATAAAAAGAGAATATGATTCTTATGGGTGGTTTAACAAAACATGTGCCCAGCCTGGCTGAGGAAGAGTTACGGGGCTTCGAAAAATATGCTGATTCGGCCGGGGCTTAGAATCACGAAAAGAAAGTATCAAGATTCTGAGTCTATTTCTGTATTCTAAAAGTTTCTTCATATTCATAGAAATAGGGGACATAATTCATGACGTAATCAGCCTCCAAATAATTGGAGGCTGATTATGTCAACTAGTCCCCGTGTTCCTCGAATGGATCTCTTAGTTGTTGGGCCTGGAAATCTACTACGGTTTACATTTTGTCTTCGTAGTCCTCCAAGATCATCGATTATAGATGCATACCTAAATACAGACTCTTGGAGCGAGGAAGAAAACATTCAGCTTAACATAGCAATACAAGAATCCTTAGAAAACTTTGAGGTTAAGTTCATTCCGACAGATGAATCAACAGTGAATTCATTGAATGTCAAGCTTTATTCTGAGTGCCATTGTGGAACATTTGATTGTGATGCCATCGAATGTGTTATTTGCTTGGAGAATTTTGTAATTGGAGCAGAAATTGTTAGGCTAGACTGTGCTCACAAATTTCATCATGAATGTATTGTAAAATGTCTTAACACAAGTCATTATTGTCCGCTATGTAAATATGAATTGCCCATAAAGAAACAAATTAATGTAATACTTATATCTCATTTATCTTTATTAAATTAAATCATTAAACTGTTGAATTGTTCATCCAATCCAAGTTCGTTATTGGTAGCTTCAACCAACTTTTAAAAATAATTAAGAAGAGGACGAGGAAATTTTGAAAAAGAGTTGCGAAGATCAATATATTAATGATTCTTTAATAACCCCCTAATATGATTGCGTTCCATTCACGTAAATGAATATATAGCAAAATGACAAAGGACTGGTGTGCCATAGGTATAGAGTTATATAATTAACAAATTTAATTTAAATTTTTATGTACACATGTTTTCCAAAATAGGTGTTCTTAGAGTGTTTCAAAAAAAAATGTTATCTTAGAGTAATGCCCGAAATCAAATTCTTATTATTATATTTTTGCTTTCATGGTTTTATTTATGAAATTGTTTATCCAGCCAGATGAATGAATTTTTAATGTTTTCGTGTTAACAAACAAACCAAACTGGTCATATTTAATTTCCATATACTCAAGGAATCTATCTGATTATCAATAATAATAGACTTTAACAATGACGATGAAACATATTCTTCTTCAATAAAAAGACAGAGATAGTAATTTGTAATACAACCTACTTATTATGTTGTAATAGATTAAAACTGTTTCTTAATATTTTTAAGAACTTAGAAAAACTAATTTCTAATTAACTTATCAACAAGAGCGTGCTTTACCAGGGCTGCCGACACTGAACTCTTCATGAAAGCCGGTGTTGGGTGTTAGTCAAGGTCTGGTAATGGTGGGAGGTTAAGATTGATTAGGCCGACGTTTCTTCGATTTTCCGCATGCGCGATCAAGTCGTCTCCACACAGCTTAGTAAATTTCCTTCCATCCCTGTCTTCGGAATTTGTTCCGTAGTGAAATCGTTTGTGACCACCTAGGGCTTGTCCAGTGAGAAACACTCGAGAGCAGATGGAACACTTGTAACTCTTCCCCTTTCGAAGAAGGTTTTGAATCGTTGAATTCATCAATCTCGGCTCCTCGCCTCTCTTAAGCGATGATACATTTTCTGGTTGGTTAATACGATGACTGCCTTTATGTCCGCCTAATGCCTGGTGAGAAACAAATGCCTTTCCAAAATGCCACACTTGTACAACAGTTTGCTCGCCTCTTCTGACTGCAGCGGTGCTGATTCTTGACGAGTGGAATGGTCATTATCCAGCTTTAGTAGGGACAGAGTGGCGTACTCTGTTTCAGTAAGATCCGGCTCCTCTGGTTCAGAAGAAGATCCGGCCAAGGAAGAACACATTTGAGAATAGTTAGGAGAACCGCTACGTCGGGAGCATTTGCGTTTCACCCAAGGCTTCAAAAACACGTCGTCTCTCATCACCGCAGCGGTTGTGGATTGGGTTCCATTGTTTCCAAGTGTTAATACAGTGGATGGTTGATTCATTGCTTCAAGATCCATGATACGCTGCGCAAGGTACTTTCTCTTTGAGTGACTCGGTTTTGCGTTCTTTTTTGGATTGGGAAATCAGTTATTTAAGAGAGTGAAAGACGCAATGGTTGGCAAGATTCAACCGTCGATGTATTAGTTTTGGAACTAAATTTTCAAGAAACCGTTTGTTAAAAATTGGTTTTGAACTTGGTCTGAACACATAATTCTTTTACAAAAAACAAACGTTCAGCTCTGATTAACACCCACAGAGCAATTGCTTTATTTTCCCGTTGACTCATAGTTAGTTGGACCATTGTTTCATCGTTGACACATAATTATCGGTTACATTGACAGATAATTTACTTACGTGGTCTCTCGTAAAGGGTTGTCAATTGCATGATATTTTTTTACATTTATTATAACCAATGAAATAGATTACACCATACTTCGTAATAAGTTTCCCAGTTATTAAAACCATACATAAATCACTAAATGACACCTAAACACAATCATCCTCGTGATTGTTACATAATAGAAACTTTTAATAATTGAAACACACAATAATTATATCTACAGCTCCTTCAGAACTTCCTTCAGGCAATCTGCTCACTTGAACCCACGGATTCACATTATTCGTACTTGATTTGGGGACACATGATGACTCCGTCCTCGGGATTGACACAGGCCACACCTTTCCCTACATACCAATCTAACGAAGCTATCCTCCGATGCTCTTCCAATTCGGCATTGAAAATGCTCTTTCTTCCAGGTTCAACCTCAGGAAGAGAAGTATCCAAATTATCTTCCGCACGCTTCCGTTTGGCAACACGCAAACCCCCCTGTGTGTTGGCTTTGTCTATCCAAAAATCATCAACCTTGTCAATAGAACGTGTCTCCATAGGCTGATATGCCGGTTCTGTTCGTAAAAAAAAGAAACAATTAAGAAAACATAGTAGAATATACAAATATGGTTAAGTTGTCAAAGCAAACAATATTACCAATATTTTCCTTTTTAATGAGGATATCTCCAGCTGGAGTAGATTTGTAATGATCACCGGCACCCGATTTTGCAACCTGAAAAGTAGCACTTGTTGGACTACCTTTGGGTCCGCCAACGTTCTCTCCATCAACATACTTTGCTTTAAGGAAACGTAATGTTTCCACAAGCTTGTCACAATCATGCCGTGGAATGGCGGAGAAGGCACATGGCGACTCCCCCGAAGGTCCTACATTCATTCCCGCCTTACTGAATACATTTGAGAAGGACTGTCTTCCATTGTTCTGGGGAGGGAAACTTTCAGTACCAACAGCAAAACCATCGTCAAACTTCTTGTTAGCATTGTTTTGAATGGGCAGAGGACATCTCTTCATGTCATATGTCAGCAATCCACAGTTGTTGCAATACTTTCCAACAGGGTCATAGCGGAAGGAAAGCATAGAGATCTCACCATCAGCAAATTGACACTTACGATTAAAACGTAATGGCTTGTTTATGTTCCAGTTGACCAAAACCCAAACATAATCCGTGAGGTTCTTAGAGTCAACAAAATCAAGAAGGAGAACTTGACCTAGCATGTTTGCTATGAACTCGATTACTGCTCTAGACAAATAATGAGGAGGGATTCCTTTGATCTGAACCCATAGCTGAACCATATTTAAGTCTTCCGTTTCAGCATTGCGATCCCAACGCTTGGTGAAGATCATCCAATTCTCGAAGGACCAACGACGATTACGCAGGACTCTATTAAGCGCTTCCTCTGTAGGGAACACAAACTGAAACATCATGCTGTCAAGCATCCGACCAATAACGACATCACTTAAGCCCCAAATGGCGGGCATCTGATTAATTAGCAGATTCATGCTCTGTTCTTCTGGGTTACAAAGGACCCCAACAATGGAAAACCGATTCAAACGCACAGATTCGGCGCACATGGCTGAAGGCAAAGTAACTGGGGCTTTTTCTCCCCCTAATTCACTTGTACGAAAGTTGAGTTTGTCGTTCATCTTGAACACTAAAAAGCTTGTATAAACAAACAAGGAATGACCATCGAAGTATATATAATTTGGAAATGGCGGTTTCGATTTATCCCTGAGAAGGACTTCAATCGATGTAATTTACAATGAAAACGGACGCGAAGAAGAAACGCGTCTTTTCGACTAAAACCGTCGAGAATAACCGTGAAAAAAAACCCAACACTATCGAAACCGAAAAAAACAAATTCGAGTAATAATACAAAATAAAAAGGGCCTTTTATGACAATGATTACACTAATTACCAATCTACTTATAACAAAGCCCAAAACATGTTGATAACAAAATGGCACACATCTATAAAAATAACCCAAATTTTAAATGAATTGTATAGTGGGCTTGCTACAAAAGAACCCTTTTCAAATGTGATTTGTTTCTTATTAATTTTAAAGGATAACTATATGTTTAAAAATCAGCATGAAAACGTAACATATTTTGGACAACCTACCAAACTACGGACATTAAACCTAAAATTGTTTACGACTGGGGGGGGGTTACATATGTCAGACAATTAAATGGACAGTTTCGAGTTAGTCAGAAGAAAAGTTTTTTTGATACTGGAAAGGTACAAATTTCACGATTAAAAAAAGGGTGTATAATTATTATTAATATGGAAAAAAAAAGTACGGGTACAAAGAAAGGGTTACGAGTAAGGAACAAACACAACCTTTGAAAACAAAAAGATGCGATGGTTGAAAACATTTTCCATCTATAAAAGGGTAATCGGAGGATTACTTGTTTAACACAAAAAAATCTCAGATACAAAAACAATGGAACTTCCTTCATACAACTTTCTAGAAAACCTTAGAATGAAAAGGGGAGAACAAAGAATTATAGCTAGAGTAATTGTTTATGGGAAGTAAGGAATCCTAAAAATAGTAATGATATAATAAGTCTTAATTTCTTACTATTGGATGAGAAGGTAATTATTAAACATTTTTCACAACTATAGGTTTAGTATACTAAAATATAATTAATTTTAAATATAGGAATTAACAATAATGGAGTCAATCTGTGCTCGTCACATTAAACAATTTTCCACTGAGATTTTAGAATGCAATATATATCTCTTCGCTTATTTTGAAGTATGGAGAGCCGGTGAACAATATAAGATTTCAGATCATTCCTTTAATATACGTTTAAATGCAAATTCATCAATAACACCAGTGTCAGAAGAAGTTGTACAAATAAGTTACGAGAAGTTCAGATTCAGTGATTATGATCAACTTACGAATATTACTGATAAGAATTTAACTTATGATGGTAATTATATTAAAAATACATTTAAGTTGTAAAAATATAATATTGTATGCTAATATAGTCTACTTAAATGAAGACGTTATTGGTGTAATTGTAGAAGAAAAGCTAAATACAGAAGATACGGGTACATGACATAGAAGAATAAACCTTGACCTCCAACTGGAAGGGTTAGTAATAATAATTTTTTTAGCTTTTAAAACCAAAAATATGAGGAAAAAAAATACAATACAATAGTTGTTACATAAGTTTTGGTATTCCAATTAAAAAATTAATGATTTCATCAACAATTATATAACAGTGGAAGCAAAGTGCAAATTACAATTTGGAACAATATGGTAGATACGTACAAAAATGAAATGAAAAATAAGGAAGCATATGGTGTTACTCTTATAATAACAAGTGTCAATCCGAAAACATATTCAGGTTAGTATTGCCAAAAAAATTACTCTTTCATATTTAACTAAACAAATATAAATAATCTACAAAAATAACTAAACAAACTTAATTGTAAGCTATCTTTACCTAAACACAACATCTGCTACCAAAATATATCTAAATGACCCATTAAATACTATTCATTCTTTCCAAAAGAGGTAATTTTAATTAAATTTATATATATATATATATGTTATATTACAAAATTTAAAAGAATGGGTGGTCAATACAGATTGCCAGAACTACAAGTGAAGGGTGAAAGCACTTCGACTAAAGTATGTGGTGACATCGTCAAAATTACAGAAATTATTGATTTTATTTCAAAAGATTTATTTGAGGTAAATAAATCTATACTTATTTTTGAAATTTGACGAATAATTAAATACTTGTATACAAACTAAACTCGTTGTGCAACTATTATAAATAGGAAAAGGAGTTTATCATTGAAGGCAAAATTACTGAAATTTGCTCAAGAAATGGATGGAATTATATTTCATGTAATCATTGCGCAAAAAAACTCCAGAAAAATGAAGGAAAACTAACATGCAAAAAGTGCAAAAGACCAGATATTGTGGGAATTTTACGGTAATTATCAAACGAACTATTTTACTTTAATTACAAACAAATAATAATACAAAAACCTATACAATAGGTATAAAATAGAGATTGTTGTTGAAGATGACTCGGATTCAGTTTTGTTAACGACATTTAACAAAGACATGACCCGTATTTTAGGAAAATCTGCTACAGACTTGATTAAAAACTACGTAAGTATCATACTTAAAATAATTGCTATACTAAGTTCTATAATCCAAAAATAATTTTTAAAATTACTATATGTAGGAAAATTTATATAAAGATTCAACTGTTAAAGGTATCATCTCCTATCTTTCCGAAAAACTTATCGGGGCCGTCTTTAAATTCAAAGTTAAGGTAACATCTTACAATTATCAGTCAAGTTCAGCTGGATTAACGGTTATAGGAATCACATGCAACCATATTATTGATGAGGAGGTATAATATGTTTACAAAATATATATATATATATATATATATATATATATATATATATATATATATATATATACTGAGGCTATACAAGTCAAAGAAATTTTTAACAACTATTACTTTTTTTTAATGGAAGAGCCTATTATAACTAATAAATCTTCTGTCACCACAGATGAAATTGAAAAAACCAATGCTAATAAATTGAATAAAACAAAAAAAAAGACTTACAAAGTTATTGACGGAGGTAAAATAAAATGAAGCCAACAATCGAAATACAACAACACACCTTGTGGAAATAGCCAAACGGCCACAACGAAAGAGGAAAAAAAGTAATGGAAGAAGATTATGTAACTTAACAATCTGTACAACATACATAAAATTAAAATTTACACATTTATAAGTACCACTTACACACTGTCATTTTGTAACTTATATTTTTATTCAAAGATTTATCTAAATCAAACTAAATAACTTTATACATGATTCGAAATGATTGATTAACTAATATAAATTGTCCTAAATTATAAAGTATAAAAGTTAAACATCCTCATTCCGGCGCATAAACGCGCGGGTAGTTTCCTAGTATATACAACAGAAAAGAAAAAGGAGAAGAGTATATTGTATTTAACAGGAAGTGTCAATTGAATTGTTTAGAGCGATCACAAAAAAACTAATGGCGGGTAGTTTCCTAGTATATACAACAGAAAAGAAAAAGGAGAAGAGTATATTATATTTAACACGAAGTGTCAATTGAATTGTTTAGAGCGATCACAAAAAAACTAATCGCGGGTAGTTTCCTAGTATATACAACAGAAAAGAAAAAGGAGTATATTATATTTAATAGGAAGTGTCGATTGAATTGTTTAGAGCGATCACAAAAAAACTAATCGCGGGTAGTTTCCTAGTATATACAACAGAAAAGAAAAAAGGAGAAGAGTATATTATATTTAATAGGAAGTGTCAATTGAATTGTTTAGAGCGATCACAAAAAAACTAATCGCGGGTAGTTTCCTAGTATATACAACAGAAAAGAAAAAGGAGAAGAGTATATTATATTTAATAGGAAGTGTCGACTGAATTAGAGCGATCACAAAAAAACTAATCGCGGGTAGTTTCCTAGTATATACAACAGAAAAGAAAAAGGAGAAGAGTATATTATATTTAATAGGAAGTGTCAATTGAATTGTTTAGAGCGATCACAAAAAAACTAATCGCGGGTAGTTTCCTAGTATATACAACAGAAAAGAAAAAGGAGAAGAGTATATTATATTTAATAGGAAGTGTCGATTGGATTTTTTAGAGCGATCACAAAAAAATAATCGCGGGTAGTTTCCTAGTATATACAACAGAAAAGAAAAAGGAGAAGAGTATATTATATTTAACAGGAAGTGTCAATTGAATTGTTTAAAGTGATCACAAAAAAACTAATCGCGGGTAGTTTCCTAGTATATACAACAGAAAAGAAAAAAAGGAGAAGAGTATATTATATTTAATAGGAAGTGTCAATTGAATTGTTTAGAGCGATCACAAAAAAACTAATCGCGGGTAGTTTCCTAGTATATACAACAGAAAAGAAAAAGGAGAAGAGTATATTATATTTAATAGGAAGTGTCGATTGGATTTTTTAGAGCGATCACAAAAAAACTAATCGCGGGTAGTTTCCTAGTATATACAACAAAAAAGAAAAAGGAGAAGAGTATATTATATTTAACAGGAAGTGTCAATTGAATTGTTTAAAGTGATCACAAAAAAACTAATCGCGGATAGTTTCCTAGTATATACAACAGAAAAGAAAAAGGAGAAGAGTATATTATATTTAACAGGAAGTGTCAATTGAATTGTTTAGAGCGATCACAAAAAAACTAATCGCGGGTAGTTTCCTAGTATATACAACAGAAAAGAAAAAGGAGAAG
>CAKOAT010075043.1:3898-84377 GCA_932364175.1 Eruca vesicaria subsp. sativa
TGGTGTTAGCTGATCGTTCAGTGAAGTACCCTGTGGGCATCTTAGAAGACCTCCCTGTGAAGATTGGAAGGTATGAGATACCTACAGACTTTGTGGTGCTTGAGATGGGTGAGGAGGCTCAAGACCCATTGATTCTTGGAAGGCCGTTCTTAGCTACAGCAGGAGCTATTGTTAATGTCAAGGAAGGAAAGATTGATCTTCATTTGGGTAAAGAGAACATCCTCCACTTTGACATCAAAGGGAAAATGAAGAAACCAACTTTCTTCGGGCAAGCCTTCACCATTGAAGAGAAGGGCACTCCTGCTGATGAGCACCTTGAAGAGCTACCACCTGAGGACGAGGAGGAGGGAGAATCTCCCTCTACACAATCCCACTAGCAGGTATTCCATCACCTTCCATTGTATATACCAGTTTTTCTTTGCATATTATTCTTTCTTTTGGGTATCTCTCTCTACTTAACAACACAGAGACTGTGTGACTTAAGTTTGGGGGAGGTACCAAGTATTTAATCATGTTCTCTTTGATGATTTTGAGTCTCATGCATTGCATTGTACATATTTATTGGCATAGAAAAACCATAAAAATTTGAAAATTTTGAAAAAACCAAAAAAATCATGTAGGTTGCATCACTTGCATTTCTAGGAGAGTCTAGAGCATATAGCTTGCATTCATACGCATTGGGAGCTATTATTTTGAAACACCTTGTGAAGAACATTTGTCAAGAGCTCAAAGTGACACCCTAGTTAGACACATCAAGTAGCTTGAGCATCTCTTGAAAACCTTGCACTCTTCGAGCCTTGAAAACTCTTCTTGAAACATGTTTGAACGACCGGTAAACATGCTTCGACCGGTCGAACCTAAAAAGAAAAAATTAAGAATCGAGCAACATATAATGAAAAAGGATAAAATTTAAAAAAATTCTAACCATGTTTACTGTCGGCCTGTTGGCTGCGAAGTGAGAACGAGAAGATGCTCTTGACCAGGCTGTTGAACCAATTGTTCAACAGTCATGCTACCTGGAAGGACTAGAGGAGCTGGAGCTGGAGCGGGAGGAAAATCGTCGAGATATTGGTTCTGCAAAGATGCAGAACCACGAGAGGTTCCCGTCGAACCACCCCGAGAACCACCCCGACCTCGTGGTGTGTAACGGCGAGACCTCGGTTGGCTATCGCTACCAGACCTGCAAAAACTAAAAAATATTATTTTAAATAAAATATAAAAAATAAATACAAATATCTTTTTACAAATATGGGAAAGGTTTTATAAATCCAAAAATATATTTAATAAATCCAAAAATAGTTTTACAAATATAAAAAAAGTTTCATAAATCCAAAAATAGTTTTAATAAATCCAAAAATAGTTTTAATAAATCCAAAATAGTTTTAATAAAATCCAAAATTAGTTTTAATAAATCCAAAAATAGTTTTAATAAATTCAAAAATAGTTTTAATAAATACAAAATAGTTTTATAAATATATAAATAGTTTAATAAATCCAAAAATAGTTTTAATAAATCCAAAAATAGTTTTAATAAATATAAAAATAGTTTTATAAATAGAAAAAAGTTTAATAAATCCAAATTTTTTTTACTAAATATAAAAATCTTTTATAAATCCAAAAACCGAATTTATTTACAAAAAATGTTTTGTTAAATATTAAATCCGAAATAATAAATTCAAAAATAATAAAAACTTTAGAAAAATTCACAAATAAATTCAATACAACAAATTATCCTAACAAAATCACAATCCTAACCTATCAAAATCACAATCTACCAATCACCCTAACAAAATTCTATCAAAACACTTTTAAAATCATCAAATCTATTTCAAAACCTAACCAAAAAGAACCTAAGAGAAGGGGGATAGGGTTCTTACATGGTTATGGATGAATCTGAGGAGAAAAACGAAGCTTTCGCCGGAATTGTCGAGAGAGCGTCGGAGAGGGGAGTTTCCGAGGAAACCCTACTTCTTCCTCGAAAATTCCTCGGAATAGTGCAAATTAAAAAAAAACCTCTACACTACTCTTCTTCAGATGGATCATCACCAGATGAATCTGAATCTGTATCTTGGTGAAACTCTCCCACGACAGGTTCATCCTCCTCGAGAACAACAGCTTCGTCTCCAAAGTCGGTTAAATCGACTACAAGGTCAACATTTGCTAAATCTTCTAAGCTACTTAAGTTTCCGGATGTGCTTGGTTGTAGTGGGTCTTGATCAGAACTTCCGTGAACTCGACCTCCCGAGTTGAGTGATGTAACAGTGGCCGCATGGATCATCCATGTTCCTAACCCGAGGATACTTGGTGTAACAAACCTGTAACATAAAAAAAATTATATTTATGTAAATTATTAATAGTAATATACATATGAATGAATCGTTATGATTAAATTGACAGATATATATTTACCTGATCAGCTTGAGAAGCAAGAATGAAAGGATCATAATATTACAGCTTTCTTCGCGAATGTACTGATGTAACACCAAATGCATCTGTTCTCACACCTCGATCTGCAGTGTTGTCGTACCAATCACAATAGAAAACAGTACACCGCAATCCAACCATGCCCGGATACTTGATTTCCAAAATTTCGCTTATGTTTCCCTAGTACACATCATTTCCTGATGCAGACGATACACCAGAATCAGAAGTTGTACTTGAGCGTCTTCTCTTTTGAGTTGTGAATGCATATCCTCGAGTACAAAATCTCGGATATGACTTCAAAATATACAGTGGCCCACACACCATCTTGCGTATCCAATCGTCAAATGTTTCAGCGCTGGCCATATCGGCAGACAACTATTCATTAAAAAAATGTTATAGCAATATATGTGAATTGGTATAATTATGTATTGATGAAAAATAATGTTTAAAGAACTCACATAACCAAACATTCATCCAGCAAATTCTCTCTGCTTCAGTTCTTCAAGTTCCTCGTCTGTGACGTGTCTATGAGTGAACCGCTTTTCTGCCATGAGAATCATGTACAAATGATCAAATTAAGGAAATTAATTAAGATTTAAATTATAACTTATTAAAATAATAATCTGTAAACAAAATTTATATATATGTACCTCTCATATTGCAGAATATCGGCGCAGTTGGTGAGCAAATATGTTTGCAAATGTGATGCTCCTGCTCAGTAAGTCGACGATCCTTTGGTTTTCCACTAAGTCGTCCAACATCTGTGAAGATGTTTAGAACTGTAACATAATATTATGCCTTTTCGCCTCTATCATCATGACGAGCAGGTCTTCTGTTTTTTTGTCTGCACTTCTGCTGGAAAGTAGTACTCAGCAAAGTTTAAAGTTTCTTTATTGATCATCTGTGCGACTATAGAACCTTCGACCGTACTTAAATTTTTGACCTTCTTCTTCAGATGATACATATACCGCTCGTAAAGATACATTCATCTATACTACACAAGACCACCAAGTTCCAATTCTCTTCCCAAGTGAATAGCAGGATGCTCCATAACATCAAAAAGTGATGGGAGAAATATCTTCTCAAGGTTGCACTGCAGCACATCTATGTTATTCTTCAATTCTGGATACTTTCTTGAGTCACTGATATCGATCATAAATCTCGGAAGAAAGCACATATCCCTGCAATTTCTTCATGAACCTTTCGTGGTAATATCTTTGAGAAGGCAAACGGAAGGAGGCTCTGCATCATTACATGGCAATCGTGACTCTTCAAGCCGATAAAATTTGCTTTGTTTCTGTCTGCACAGTTACCCAAATTGGATGCGTAACCGTGTGAAAATTTCACATCATTTTTAATCCAATCAAAGAACGCATATTTTCCCGCTGCATCCCGTCGGTATATGAGAGCAGGAGCCATACCATTCTCATCAACATGAAGTTCAGAATGATCACATATATCAACTAAATCTAGTCTTGACTTCAAATTATCTTTCGTTTTACCTTGGACGTTAAGGATCGTGTTCATAAGATTGTCAAAAAAGTTCTTCTCAATATGCATGACATCTAAATTATTATGCCGCAGCAGATGATCCTTCCAATATGGCAGAGCCCAGAAGATACTTTTTTTGTGCCAATTATGTAGTTCTCCAACAGCATATAATGGATAATGAACATGTCCACCAATGTCTGGCATCCTTTCTGCACCAAAATCTCTTAGCTATGTCAACAAATCTGCCCCACAAATTTCCGGGGGTGGACTGTCAAATACCCTCTTTTTCTTCGTAAACAAAGTCGTACTCCTATGATATGGATGATCAGGTGGTAGGAATCTCCTCTGACAGTCAAACCAACATGTTTTCCTTCTGTGTTTTAGTTGGAAAGCATCTGTGTTATCTTGACAATGTGGACATGATAGCCTTCCATGTGTTGTCCATCCAAATAACTTACCATATGCTGGAAAATCACTTATTGTCCACATAAGTACTGTCCGCATTTGAAAGTTTTCTTTGCACGAAACATCGTTTGTATCTGCACCTTGAGACCATAATTGTTGTAACTCATATATTAGTGGCTGAAGAAACACATCAAGTGATCTCTTAGGATGTCCTGGTCAGGAACGACATTGGAGAGAAACAAAAACTCTCGACGCAAACACAAGTTTGGCGGTAAGTTGTATCATGTAAGAATGAATGGCCATAGAGAATATTGTCTTCCGTGCTTGCCAAATAGGCGGAAACCATCGGTACATAATCCAAGGTAGACATTTCTTCTCTCAGACGCAAATTCTGAATATGTTGATCGAAAATGCTTTCATGCTTTTGCATCTGAAGGATGTCTAATCTCACCATCTTTCGAATGATCCACATGTCATCTTATTGGTTGGGCTGTGCGTGCAGATTGACTCAACCTCTTCAACCTTTCCGTCAGAGGAAAATACCACATCCTTTTATATGGCACTGGAACTCTTCCACTCGTATCTCTATAACGAGCCTTCCCACAAAATTTGCATGTAACCTGGTTCTCATCCGCCCTCCAATAATATATCATGCAGTTATCGATGCATACATCTATTACCTGATACGGTAAACCAAGACTAGCTACGAGTTTCTGAACCTCGTAGTATGAACCCGGGGCTAGATTATTCTCTGGTAGAATACCGTTTACAAAATCAGCAACGTTCTTCAGCCAAATTATAATCATTTTAATGCCCATCAGTCTTGTTGCAGATGATAAAGGTGAATGATCATCTCTGCAACCTTGGTACAAAGGTTATTTTCCTGCATCCAACATATCAAAAAATCTCCTAGCTCCTGCATTGCGTAATTCTTCCCCTCTAAAATGATCATTTACCATCTGCTCAGTACCCACACCAAAATCTACATCCGTTCTAATTGGTTCTTTTAACCTAGCCGATGTCTGAGGTTCGCTAGTACTACCATATTAATAATCAGTTTTCCTGTGATGATACCAAATTTGGTAACTTCGTGTAAACCCATTCAAATATAGATGAGTCCAAACATCCCACTCTTTTATAACCTTTCTATTTTTACAAGTAGAGCAAAGACATCTTAACATACCCGTTTTTTCTTCCAGTTGTCGTTGAACTACCGCCATGAATTCCCTAATACCTTTTAGGTATTCTTCCATAAGTAATTTCGTGTCAGGATCCAAATGAGGTCGATCCATCCACGAACGATAGTAATTTGAAGAAGACATGTTTTTTATGAACCAGATTCGTGTGTATAAATAAGTGAGAGGATGAGAATATTGAGTGAATGAAAGAGGATGAGGGGTTCTTTTATTTATAGATGAAATGTTGCTGACAATTCTGACGAAATTCCAACGAAAATTTCATTTTCTGTCGAATTTTCTCGGAATATACAATGGCTATACAACGGTTATAAATGTCCATTGGAATTTCGTCAGAATATTCCGACGAAATTCTGAGGGACGTTTACATTTGTCGGAATGTCGTCGGAATTTTTGAACTTTCCCAACGGCTCGATAACGACTATAATTAACCCTCGGAATGTCCTCGGTGTATTCCGACGGAATGTAATTTCCTCGGAATATTGTCGGAATCTAGTCGGAATATTCTGACAAAATTCCGAGGAAACACAATTTTTAGGTTTCTTCCGAATGTCGTCGGAATTGCATCGGGATATTCCAAGGATTTTTTTAGCCGTCGGAATTTTCTTCGGAATATATCATATCTTATAGTGGAAGAAGAACTGCTATGGAGGAGACGTCTTACCGATTCACGCGCCATCGCCGTGAGGGAGTCACCATAGATTTAAAAAAGGAAAACAAGATCCAGTTCTTCCCTCAACCCTAAAAGCCGACTCTTTCCTCACCCATAGCCTCACTTATCTCACCGTTGCTCCAGAGAAAGCTGAGACCAAGAGCCTTCAAGCCTAATCGCATCTCCAGTAAAGTTTAAACAAACCAAGAACTGCAAGAATGTCAATGGAGAAGAAAATAGGGAGGGAAAGAGCAAAGGAAAAAGGTGAATAAGGGGTAGAGGAGAGACCTCCGGCTCTGGCAACGGCTGGACCGGAGAAAGAGATATTGGTTTTAAGGTTCTTCTTTTTTTCGTTGTACCTCATCATTAAACAACTACAACTAATAAAATGTATAAAAGAAAAAGAGAAACAAAATGGAAGAAAGATGAGAGAAACGATTCTTTGGTAAGGGACATCTCTCTAGTGAAGAGAAACAAATATTACACATGTTCTTTTCTAATTGATGCAGCTCAGTAAAATAATGAAACCAAAACAATTAATTAAATTAAGTACTTTTTTCTTTGAGAGATTAAGGCAGTCTCTTACCACTGCTGATGTCCTTAGGTAGCTTTAAAAAAAAACAAAAACCAAATCGTAGGCAATTAGTCTTCACGATCATGTATACAATTTTCTGAACAATATAATAATATCTCATTCTCTATATTATCTCCTATATATTAAAATAGAAACATTACAATCTTTGAACCATCACACAAGTTATCACGAAAATCAATTTCAAAATCCTTAGACAAATAAGTTGATCCATCTAAACAAATAGTAAAATTTTCATTAAACTAATCGTATAATTAATTATTAATATAAAAATATTATTCATTATTTATTTAAATAGAATATACAGACTTACCTAATCTGATGAAAAAATATATGATACTTAATGATTTTAAATAACAAGATTTGATAATAATTTATACATCCTCTATGTTTTTTATATTAGTATTATTAAAATAAATTAGACAATCAAATTAACCAAATAATAAAATTTTTGATTTTTCTTTATATGTTATAATTTGAATTAAAAACAAATATAAATTAAAAAACCTTTTAAAATATCAGTTTTGCAAATTTGTGAACAATGGTTTAATTTTTATTTATAACAAGGAGAAAATTTTCATAAAATTATATGAGTAAGATAATTTATTTAATAAATATATATATATATATATATCTTTTAAATTAAATTATAGATCATATAAAATTCATATATATTTATATTTTAAGTTTTTGTTGAAAAATACTAAGAATTTATATTTTAGTATTAAAATTTTCATTGAATTTTTTTTAAATGACTATAATTAATAAAAATGTATTAAAAGTTCTATATTAAAATTTTTGTTATCAATATTTTATGACTGTAAAAATACAAATGATCATAAAACCATGTGGATAAGAAATGTATTTTTAATAAATATTCATATTAAAAAATATACTATACATGTTCATATCATTTAAATTTAATTATAATAAATATAAAATTAAAATTCTTATTTAGATTTATTTACCAGAAACTGATTGTAACTGACAATGGTTATTTTTTTATTTATATGTATGTACCAATTTAGTAATACAACAGAACCTCTATAAATTAATAATTGATAAATTAATAATCTCTATAACTAAAAAAATTTACCTGTCCAATTTGGACCAGTTCAAAATTTAACACAAATCTATACAATAACACAATGATTTTTTTTTAGGAATTTATATGTAAGTTTATGGTCCCATTAAAATAAAAATTAATAATTATACGTATACATTATTTATATAAGTAAGAACATATCATTATAGTGTTTGTTTAATATAGACAATGTAATTATCTTTATATTTTCTTAACATTTAATATATTTTTGATGAGATTTAGTAATATTATATATAAACAACATTTAAATTATATGCAATATTTATTATATACACCAAATAATATAATAAAACTAATATAAATGTCAAATTTCAAAAAGATAATAATTAGTGTCTATATACTAAAATCAAATACTTTTCTTATCTTAGAATAAATATATCTTAAATTAAGAAATCAAAATAAGGAAATTTATATAAATTAATATTTTTATAAATTAAAAGAAATTCTAATACCAACATAATCAATTTATAGAAGTTCAACTGTATATGTAATAGTATGTTGTAGTCATGGAATCCATGACTCGATCAGGGTCTCAGCAAACCGGCCACCTAAGAGATACCACCATCAGAGGTTCAGTTCAAGGTGAATTTCTCAACAACCAGAAGGTCTTTTTCTGTGAAACAAACTTTACAAGAAGTCTAACTCATCAAGGAATCACTGTGGCTTTGAGGTTCAAGAAAAGTTATCCGGAACAGGATGATATGAATTTTACAAACCAAAGGTTCCCCAGACCCTCTAGCAGCAAGTATCAGAGTTTAGAAGAAGATTCAAACTCAATGAAGGATCGGACCGAGCCAAAGATAGTTTTAGAAGTCAAGAGGAGTTTCTTAGCTTTCTAAAGAACCCAAGAAGAGTAGAAATGGCCACGGAAATTAGTAGTTATGGATTTTACAAGTCAGCCCATTTAGGTATGGGCGTTCAGGTACCTCTTCGGGTATGAGTACGATCCATTTAGGTATCGTTTTTTCGGGTTTTGAAAATTGGTCCCATTCAGGTATTACAAAAAAATTGGATTAGGTTCGAGTCGGGTCCTATCGGTTCCGGATTGGTTCGGGTTTTAACCGTAGTAACCAAAGTACTCGATTTTGTTCGGGTATTTATATATAAACTACTCAAACTTATCTAAGAATAACTAAAATCCTAAAAATATTCAATATCTTATATATTAAAACAGAAGTCATAACTTACTTCATGTGTGATTTTTTTAAAAAATGGACTATTACTAGAAAGTCATGTTACATTAACTTTCTAATAATCTTAGCATTATTATATCTTATGAAAAATTATATTTATAATAATAAAGATACGCTTAAAAATTTGGTTTTGGTAAATTACCCCACACCTTCCAACTAGTCACGCCAAATATGTCAATAGAATAAGTTTAGGAATATTCTATTATTTATAAGTAAATATGTCAATAATAGATAAATGCATCTACAATATATTAACAAAATCACAGATTCGTAATATGGAATATTTATATACCCTAACAAAATTTACACGCTATATATACTAGATAAATTTATTTCAATGTAAATTTTTAAAATTATATTGTTTTAAAAAAAAATTGTTAAAAAAATTCTTTTTTAATAAAATTATTTATAATATTAATTTATGAAGCTATAAGTTTAGTTTTTAGGAAACAATTCTTCGTAGTTTATATTATCTTTGCAAATTAAAGTATACTAATATTTAATCAAGCTCTATTTATATTACTTTATCTAAAAATGAAATACTAACTAACAAACAATAAAATCTAGAGAAAAAACAAACACATGTTTGAAAAACATGTATAATATAAAAAAATTGAAACAATCTATTTGATTAAAACACGTATTATATAATATTATTATGTTTGAAAAACATTTACTATACATATCGTAAATATGTGATTACTATAATATATACCAATTTACAAGTGAAAAAAATGTTTATATAACTAACTATAAACGAAAACAAACACCCGCGCGGTTGCGCGGGTCAAAATCTAGTAGATGGTTAAAATTGGTTATTTGTTTATAGAAAGTAACCATAGATACAATGTTATTTGGATATTTTGTATCCAAATCATCAATTTCTATCTATAAATATCCAAAATAATTAATATATTTGATATATAACTTTAATTTAGGTATTACTATTAGTAAATGGAGATCCAAAAATCTACACTAAGTATTTGATAGTTTTTGAATGTAAAAACTAGGGAAGAGAAAAGATGTGGCCAACAATATCCTCATAACACAACGATGTAGTCAGGTATGAGTTGACAAGAATGGACTATATTCGGAGGTCTAATATCAAGGTGATATCGAGAAGGGAAAGATCGCGACTGAAATTGAGATCGAGTTTCCTACGTATCCATCAAGAGATCAAGTCTAAACATAGTTCGATTCTAATCACCTCGAAAGAGATGTCGTGTTAATTGGTCTTGAGCAAAGTGTCGGGTTTTCGGTATTAAGACGAGATGTTAGGTTGTCGGTCTCTCGCGTCGGCTTTATCGATCTTAAGATGTTGACTTTGTCGGTCTTAAGACGTCGGCTCAGGTTCTGTAAATAAGTCTAATGACTTGTTAACAGACATCGTGACCTTGTTACGTCGAACACCGTTTGAGGAAGATATCGTATCTTTATTTGTCATCACAACTGAAGTATGAACTCGTCCCTTGTCCCGTACGGAAACGTCGTCTAACAAACGTAGATAAGTGAATATATTATATTCTTATCTCGTTCCCTTCTTGGTCTTTTTGATTTTGTGCTCTTGTATTCTCCTTTCTATCAAGCGGTGGCCTTAGACTTTTATTATAGAGAGAATATTTACTGTTTACTTTTCAGGTGTTGTTCGTGTGAGAGAGATGCCTTTTGCCAGAGAAAAACTTCGTCTTTTATAGGAGAAATTAGTCTCTTCAAGGTCGTAAGGTTGTTGCACGTGCTCCCCAATATTCAGTCTTTGCCTTTTTCTTAGATCCACAAGAATCTGAGATATGGAGAGATTGCTAAGTAACCTTTGATGTGTCTTTTGTCATTTAATAATCACATAAAATTTAGTGACGAATTATGGTCTAACAGTAAAGGTATAATTATAATATTATTCATATATATATATTTATATGTTTGGATATGTTTAAATACTCATTCATTCAGTTCTCGATATGGGTTTGATTTTGTTTCAGGTTTTTTGGGTTTTGAAAAAGGACCCTATCAGATATTTAAGCTATATCTGGCCAAGTTCGGTAACCTGATTTTGGGTCGGTTTCGGATTAGTATTTTAGATACGGATATTAGGTCCAGCCTTAATCCCATATTCTTAGCAACCAATGGGCCCGTTCAGCAATATTTTGGTACATACAAGTCCAACTATAAAGAGGCTTCAACTAAAGTCATTTGTTATGTTAAGGAGAACCAAACCCGAAATCTAATCCAACCAAAAGATCTACTTGGTTTGTTCAATTTTCCAAAACCGGACAACCGAGATCAATTGTAGAAAGCTTTTAACCAATTCGATTTTGTCCGACCCATATCTATTTGTGAGAACCAGGAGACACTCTAAGCTAACCAGAAGACATCCAAGACTTCCTACAATACACCAGCACCCAGTGGATCAGGTGGAACTACTTTGCTTCAACTTACCATATTTGGAGTTTTTTGGTAATAACTCTCCAACAGCTACTTCCTAAACAATTTGTGCACGACTTCAGCACGTATCAAGCCATCAAGAAGATTCCTAGGATGCTCTCATATCCACTCAACCCATCCATACTCAAAAGGAATTAAGCTCTCCATTTATGACTAAGCAAATCTCATTCCAATGGCCATATTCTTCCAAGATCATCTCCATTGAAGACTAAACTTTATTTTGAAGTTATTTTATTTCCTTGCATTATTTATGACCATTTGGTATTGTCTAGATTCCCTTCAGAGAGCCTATATAAGCTTCAGTCGTCCATCATTGTAAAACACCCCCATCTTGAAAGTTTTATGAAATATTCAGTTTTCTAGTTTTCTTAAAACTATTGTTCTAAGTCTTTAGAGTACTGTGAGAAGCAGATTTTGAGCATCCATGCTTATCAAAGATCCCTTCCATAGATCTTTGTGATGTCTATCAATCCATCTCATCCATCCCACCCAATTGCCAAGCTTGAAAGTGATACACATCCAACAAGCAAAGCACCATCTCGATCCACTTCAATCATCTTCTGATAAGGCTGAGAGTGACACATGTCCAGCAACCTGATTCCATCCTATTCTCTGTTTATTTGTCTTTTTATATTTGCATTATTATCATCATATCATTCGTTTTCCATTTTATTCATGTTTGCATCATAAAACTCATAAAAATCTATTCTCTTTGATTTCAGATTGTAGTTTGGTTCCATCCAACCAAATCATGAGTTACCCCCCCCCCCCCCCNCCCCCCCCCCCCCCTGTGCCTACAACATCTTTTCGTATCAGAGCTAAAGCTCGTGACTCAGGTGAAATCTATCCTTACATCATTTTTTTTTTCATTTTATACATTGTAAATCCCAAAAGAAAAGTGTTTGTTGCCTTTTGTTTTGTTCCCTTAATCGAAAATCCCATAAAAAAAATCTGTGTTTAAGTTGTTGACTTATTTTTTGCATTGCATATCAATTTGGAAAAAAACAATTATCCTAGTTATTTTATTTATACCATATATTTTCCCATATTTCTTGCATATCATATCCCATTCAAAAAATAAAAATAAAAATCATTCAGCATTGGTTATATCATGTGTTGCATATATTGTCGGTTTATATCGTCCCTTAAACAAAAACTCAAAAAATATATCATTGTTAGTTTTCCATTCCATATTGTCTTTCCCTTCCATATTTTCTTCATTCGAAATTGCATTCAAAAACCAAAAAAAAAAATTATTACATCTTAGTTTATATCCCTTTTTTCAGTCCATATTTACATACTTTTTCGGTTTAGTAAAACAGTATGCATTATTTCATTGGTTTCTTGTCTGACCAGAGTTCCATATATTTCACTTGATCCTTGAGGTTTTTTTCAGAAAGTAATGGGACAGAAAGAAGAAAATCAATCTCTATTTTCCACACAGTGAACTACTGGCACCTATGAAGAAAGTACAAGATCGTATTGATCAGCTGGAGAAAAGAAACAAGGCACTAGGACAACGTCCTCAGAAAGGAAAAAGTAGATTTGCAGATGCACCAAAGGCTGTCTATGTCGAGCCCAAGCCACCAGATCCTTCCAGGATCAACCAACATCCAATTTCTAAAACCCAAAATTATCATTTTATTAGTTCCCGGTTTGATTATAAATCTTTTGCTCATAAAGTTAAGCTTTTTACATTTTCAAGAAAAAAGGTTATCTGGGAGGGTAGAGGAACCTTGATGAATGGTTTCACTTCAACAACATCCTGAGAAAAGAGAGGCTAGGTTATGCCATTGATCAACTTAGAGAAGAAGCTTTTAAATGGTGGGTACAAGAAGAAGATGATAGGTGGTTTTACAAGGAGCCATCTATCAGAACGTGGAGAGCCCTTAAAGAAGTCATGAGAGATAAGTTTGCACCATATTTTACAAGCTTCTAAATCCAGGAGCTCTATCCAAGGAGTTATCCAACTCATTGTTCTAAAGAGGTGAAGAGAGATGTGCCACAAGAAGGCCATATAAGTTTGATCCAACAACACCATATTCAGCCAAACCAGAGGCACACGGTTATTTATGATCAGTACTGGTTGGGTCAAAATCGGTACGACGGAATCAACGGCCGAAACTCCCCGCAGAAATATAAAAGGAATCGTTTTGTAAAACCCGAAGAATCTTTATAAAACCCGAGGATCGTTTTATAAAACTCAAGGACCGTTTTATAAAACTCAAGAATCGTTTTATAAAACCCGAGGATCGTTTTATAAAACTCGAAAATCGTTTTATAAAACTCGAGAATCGTTTTATAAAACTCGAGAATCGTTTTATAAAACTCGAGGATCATTTTATAAAACTCGAGAAGACGTTTTATAAAACTCGAAGATCGTTTTATAAAACTCGAGGATCGTTTTATAAAACTCGAGAAGCCGTTTTATAAAACTCGAGAAGCTTTTTTATAAAACTCGAAGATCGTTTTATAAAACTCGAGAAGCCGTTTTATAAAACTCGAGAAGCCGTTTTATAAAACTCGAGAAGCCGTTTTATAAAACTCGAAGATCGTTTTATAAAATTCGCGAAGCCGTTTTATAAAACTCGAAGATCGTTTTACAAAACTCGTAGATCGTTTTACAAAACCGCGAAAAACCGAAACAGCCGTAAAACGCGAACTAAGCCAGCTCGGCTTAGTTCGCCGGTGGGCGAACTACTCCCGTCCCGGCAAGATCGCCATTGGGCGAACTAAAAGGTGCTGACTTTGCCCCACTGGTTCTTTTCGCCTAGTTCGCCATATGGCGACCTAGCCAAGCTGAACTAGCTTGCCGTACGTCGAGCCAACCATCCCGAGCCTCAATCTCCCACATCCTTGGTTCAAGGCATACTTCCTTCGAAATGATCGTATTCCGAATCACGGTCGAAATGTCTCCCGTTTCATCTCGATCCGTCCTATCGTTCGAGTTTTACGATAAAAACTGTAAAACTCCGTTTTCCCGAAAAGAACTCGAAGAAATCGTTTAAAACGGTAACAGTTAATCAAAATACCGAACATCGCCTAAACTATACGATTTATATGAGATTCTTCATTAAGATTATAAAAAACGCGTTTTTAATAAAAAACGTCGAGAGAATCGTAAAAAAACGGCATCGGATCAGGAAACGGTTTCGTTAAAGTCGTAAAACGGTTTTTATCGTAAAACGGCCCGAAAGGTCCTAAAACACGATAAAAACCCATCTGGCGACGTTAACAAAATCAAACCCGAAGATAAGATAACGCTTTGACGGTCTACTCGCAGACGGAAGATAAAAGGCAAGTTTGAAGATAAATAGAAGATTTTCGCAGAAGAAAAGGAAGGATCGACAGATATGGAAAGTTCGCGAAATATTCGGTTTCGAGCAAAATGGAAAGACTAAAACCGCCTAAGGAGGAGTATATAAGGAGGAGGCATAGGGCAGAAGCTGGGGGACGAGATTTCAGAGCTTTCACCACCAAATTTAGCATTTAGGCAATTTTCCGTTTTCGTTATCGAGCTGCGTCTCAACTAGGAATTTAGTCTTAGATTGCTAGAACTAGGAATTTCGCCGACGGCTCACGCAGCTAAGGCAACTCTCGTTGTAACCGTTCTGACACGAATTCAGAATAAGAATCCTTCTTGCTCTCAGTCTCGTTTTTCTTTTTATATCTTTCAATTTATTCATATTAATCGCGTTCTTGGTTACTTGTCGTTGGCTTTCGCAGAGATCCGGTTCCTCTGGAAAATTAGGGGTTTCCTAACTTTCCTTATTGTACGGAAATCGAAAAGTGTGAATCTCGGTTCCCACAGTTTGGCGCTAGAAGGAGGGGGGGGGTCAGATTACTCTTACTCATAGCCGCAAAACGCTTGACCAAAACGATGTCTGGATGTATGAAAGACAAAGTCGCAACTCGCAAAATGACGCTGGTAAAACAACTCCAGCAGTGACTGCTCCTACAGCCAACGCTCACGCAAACGCTGTAGTACTCAGCAAAATCGAAAACCTAATCGCGACTCTTTGCCACGGAAAGAGCAACAAAACAAGCTCATGATTTCTATCTCAGATCACTAAGGGCAACAATAAAATCTATCAAACCCCATAGTGTTTTTTCTTATTTCTGAGTTGGACAAATCTCACGCATTAAGCAAAAGACGTTTTCTGAGAACCTTTCGGAAAACTAAAACTCGCTCTCCCAGAAACCGCGGAACAAACCGTAAGTCACTCGCGAAATAAATCCTAGGATACTCGCGGAAAACCCTAGGCTGTTCGCGGAAAAATCCTTAGGTAACTCGTGGAAAAACCGTAGGTTATTCGCGACAAAACCCTAGGTTACTCGCGGAAGAACCGTAGGCTACTCGCAGAATCGGGCAATACTATCCAGCCGAAAAGACGGTGAGTTGGCCAAGCAACCTAGCTTGCCATCTTGGCGAGCTGACCGGCTTTCCACCTCGTCCCAGAGGCACTGACTTTTCCCCGAGGGTCCGCACAATCCAAATCATAGCTATGGTGAGTCGGACCGTACTCTAAACAATAATCGCACTGCTTTTCATTTCGTCTCAATCAAAGTTTTCGTTGAGGTTTTACAACGAAAACAAGATAGCTTGATGAATCGGGACTGTGCTCGCAGACTCACCATTAGGAAAGTTGGACAATCTCGACGGATCGAAACATCTCCATCTCGAATTTTGATTGAATCGCTTTTCGTTTCGTCTCAATCGGACTTTCCGTTGAGATTCTACGAGGAAAACAAGTCAACCCGACGAATCGAGATCACCCGCGCCAAGTGTCTTAGCTCGCCGAACGTAAAGCTAGCTAGCTCGCCATACAGCGAGCTGAACCAAGCGCCTGACTCGCCCAAGAGACGCTGACTTGGCCCCAAGGGTTCTTACCATCCAGATCGCCACACGGCGAGCTGAAAGGGTTCACCCGACATGCCCTACGTCGAGCTGAGCCAATCCTCAAGTTTCTCTCTCGAGTCTTGATCGAGCTGATTCTCGTTTCGTCTCAATCGAAATTTTCATCGGGATTTTACGACAAAACCGCAAAGACTTGTTTCTTCGTATAAGTACGAATCAATCGTCTAAAACGGCAACGGTTGACTTAACACCAAAGTTGCCTAAGCTATACGAGAAATCTGAACTCTCTAAACCTAATCCGATTTTACGAAACTCTGCCACGCTAAGTCGAAAACATCCAATCATAAACACGTGATTGATTTTTTCGATATACAAAGCGCACATAGTCGGTCAAATAAAACCAGCAGTACAAAGAAACAAGAACACGAGCTCCGATGGTTAAGTCTTCTCCCCGCTCCGATACTCTCGCTGGTAATTCGTCGAAGACCGGTAGGTCAAAAGATGAAGAACGAAGAATAGACGACCCCAAATCATCGATGAAGCTAAGGTATGTCCGATTCGAAAAGTTTATTAGACTTCTAATTTCTCGTAGGTAAGAAACGAAAACATCTTGTAAACTGCCTAGAGAACTTAGAATTTAGAAGATAGTCTAGCATGCTAAGTCGTAAGCAATTTTTTTCTATCTCGATTTGTTGTTCTCTAACCATTCATGCATAACTCGCAAACTCGATCCAATCTCTCGTACAACCGAGAAACGATCTCCACGCATTCAAACATACTCATTTCCTAAAAGAAAGAAGGAGCTAGAGACGCTGACGTCGTCTTAAAACCGACTCGCTCCTAGAAGTTCTCGTAAATCAGACATACTCCAAGTCATCTCCGATCAACCATGGTCTTTAATCGACCCGGATTGTCGATCATCCAAATCCTTCAAACGAAACTCGTCTTTCTTCTTTCGCCGAACATTTTTCCTCGCATCAAGAAAACGCTTTCTAAAATAAGCGGAAAAATATTCGGACGATGCAACGCCTCGTCCAAATCATTCCAAAAGCAAACGACAATCTAAAAACCGTCTAAGTGCCAAAGACTGATCCAAACTGTCTGGGAAATAATCTCGAGGAATATACAGCATCTCTCGTCGCAATCATGCGGTTAGAAAATCTCTGCGAAACTTCAGAGCGAAACTCGATTATTTGCCGAAGTCATAAAGATCTTCTCAAACTTGATAAAACAAGTATAAGAGTCGAAATATTTAGGCATCAAAGCATTGATATCATTTTCCGTCAAACCAAGTGAGTCACGGAATAATGTCAAGAACATTTGCGGCGAAAGAAAGATTGAGAACACAAAGCAGCAATAGAGAACACGTCCTCCCTTCTCGCTGACTGATCCTATTGCTGATCATATGATTCATTCCGCCCGAGAAACCCGCTAAAACATTTTGCGACTAGATCTCGGTGAAATAACTTTTGGTAAAACTCCACGAGTGACTCCGACAAAACTATCACCGAAGAATCAAAAACTAAGCGGAAAGGTTTCCCGAAAAATCTGCGGAAACATTGTTAACCCAATGCGTCGCGTCGATTTACTAAATTCATCGCCTGTTGCTTACGCGATAAATCCTTCGTATAGTCAGGATCATGTCATAACGAAGTAACTCTCGAAATCAAACGTAACAGGTTTTGCGAAAAGTACTTTCCTTATAGCAAAAACCAAGCTATACGATCCGGCACTGGGCGGCCAATCTAAACTTTGCCTCCTCGCAACACGATCTGGAAAATCTCACTCTTTAGCCCATCGGTTCACGAGCATCCGCTCTCATTCCTCCCGTTTACATCCGAGAATGAGACCGCCCCGCAAACGACTCCGCACGGGCTCTGCATCGAGATTCTTAGGATCTGTCTACCTCGAGTAAAAAAAAAAACAATTTCCATACAAAGGAAAGTTTATACGAAACTTTCATCGTATAAATCAAACCTACAATGGAAAAACGTTTTCAATAACCACGGGAATACTTGGCATATCAAGTTCGACAAACGCTACTTGGCTATTGTCCGAGCGCGCTTCACTTCAATGCCAAGTTTACAAACCGACTCGACCTTTTCGATAGCATGAAAGTGTTGTGGTCTAATCCTCTACCAAATACGACTTTGGTTGTGCGGCTGAACACAACCTTCACGCCAAGCCAATACGTTCAACGGATAATGCAAACTTGTCGAAAATCGGCTAAGTTCTGTATTCTCGCGATTCACTCTACTCCTGAAGCAAGTTGCCTACAAAATCCGACGTATAAGAAAACACTCATACCAGAGCTCCTAAAGCCGTACGAATCTCGGAAGGTCAACACTTCACAAAGCACCGTAACGAAAAATCCTTCGTTTCGGGGAAACAACTTACGCGACCTCTCGGTCCTAATTGCTCTAGCACAAATCATAAAACTACCTAACATCCAAATAGGAATGTTAGTTTTAATTGTGAATATACGCAAACGAACCAAAGTGTTCCTGCAAAGCAGGGTTAAGACAAAACCCTCGCAACACCGCGCAACATCTTCGAGCCCGCAAACGTTCCGAACACGAAACACGACATATAAAATAAAAACCAACTTTCGGCACTGTGAGACGTCGCAGACGCCCGGAGATTAGTTTTTCGACACAAATACCTTCCTCGATAAAGTCATTTTCTTGGAAGACCTTACAGTCCGTCCGCGACTATAAAATTACGCAAAACTTCTTAACGTACGTATCTTTCGCGAAGGCCAAAACAACGTGAACATCTATCACCTAAAAAGTTTGTTGCTGATCAAAGTAAACCTAGGTCTTGCCCTAAACCCAGCACACTGATCGCTAACGTCTCAAGGCATGAATCGAGATCCTCAAGGCATGTCTCTTCGTCTATATCTAAACACTCACTCGATTTAGTAAACATCCTAAAACGAGTAAACGAACAAGGCGATACACTAAGGGAAAAAGGAATGTGAGACGACAACTCGTGGACCTCCCTCAATATCAACTCATTATCTTCCCGCTACATTCACACGAATAAAAACACGCTCTTAAAAACGCAAACTGATTTTTAATAAAGCCGCAAAAGCGGCAGGGACTCAGAACCGCACACGGCCAGTCCGAAAACTATAACGGCCACGCTCGGCCAGACCAAATGGCCTACGAGGCTAGTCTCAAGGCCGGCATCAATATGCTCGATAATTCCTACACAACATATAACTAGACCGTAAAGGTCTTGCCAGGAAACAGGTCATACGAACCTTAACTCCGAAACGAACTACGAAAGGCTTGATCCTCTCAAAAGGGTACGTAGGCAGCCTTCACAAGGCGCAGCCCTAATCTTAAACGCTTTCCGCTCCCTGGAGAGTGGAAAGATCACCTTCAACGGACCTTTCCGACCATTAATTCCGCCTAACTTAACTAAAACTGGTTAACCACTCGCAAGAACCTTAAGCTAAAGGCTCAAGATTCTTACTAGCTGGGGGGCTAACTGTTGGGGTCAAAATCGGTACGACGGAATCAACGGCCGAAACTCCCCGCAGAAATACAAAAGGAATCGTTTTGTAAAACCCGAAGAATCATTTTATAAAACTCGAGGATCGTTTTATAAAACTCAAGGACCGTTTTATAAAACTCGAGAATCGTTTTATAAAACCCGAGGTTCGTTTTATAAAACTCGAGAATTGTTTTATAAAACTCGAGGATCGTTTTATAAAACTCGAGAATCGTTTTATAAAACTCGAGGATCATTTTATAAAACTCGAGAAGCCATTTTAAAAAACTCGAAGATCATTTTATAAAACTCGAGGATCGTTTTATAAAACTCGAGATGCCGTTTTATAAAACTCGAGAAGCTGTTTTATAAAACTCAAAGATCATTTTATAAAACTCGAGAAGCCGTTTTATAAAACTCGAAGATCGTATTATAAAACTAGAAGATCTTGTTATAAAACTCCAGAAGCCGTTTTATAAAACTCGAAGATCGTTTTATAAAACTTGAGAAGCCGTTTTATAAAACTCGAAGATCGTTTTATAAAACTCGAGAAGCCGTTTTATAAAACTCGAAGATCGTTTTATAAAACTCGAAGATCGTTTTACAAAACCGCGAAAAACCGAAACGGCCGTAAAACGCGAACTAGTCGCAACTAGTTCGCCCACCGGCGAACTAAGCCAAGCTGGCTTAGTTCGCCGATGGGCGAACTAGGAGGCCCATGACTAGTTCGCCCACCGGCGAACTAGGCCAGGCCGGCTTAGTTCGCCGGTCTAGTTCGCCCACCGGCGAACTAAGCCAGGCTGGCTTAGTTCGCCGGTGGGCGAACTAGTCCCGTCCCGACTAGTTCGCCCACGGGCGAACTAAGCCAGCTCGGCTTAGTTCGCCGGTGGGCGAACTAGTCCCGTCCCGGCTAGATCGCCATTGGGCGAACTAGGAGGTGCTGACTTTGCCCCACTGGTTCTTTTCACCTAGTTCGCCATATGGCGACCTAGCCAAGCTGAACTAGCTCGCCGTACGTCGAGCCGACCATCCCGAGCCTCGATGTCCCACATCCTTGATTCACGGCATACGTCATTCGACCCGATCGTATTCCGAATCACGGTCGAAATGTCTCCCGTTTCATCTCAATCCGTCCTATCGTTCGAGTTTTACGATAAAAACCGTAAAACTCCGTTTTCCCGAAAAGAACTCGAAGAAATCGTTTAAAACGGTAACGGTTAATCAAAATACCGAACATCGCCTAAACTATACGATCTATCCGAGATTCTTGGTTAAGATTATAAAAAACGCGTTTTTAATAAAAAACGTCGAGTGACTCGTAAAAAAAACGGCATCGGATCAGGAAACGGTCTCGTTAAAGTCGTAAAACGGTTTTTATCGTAAAACGGCCTGAAAGGTCCTAAAACACGATAAAAACCCATCTCGCGATGTTAACGAAATCAAACCCGAAGATACGATAATGCTTTGACGGTCTACTCGCAGACGGAAGATAAAAGGCAAGTTTGAAGATAAATAGAAGATTTCCGCAGAAGAAAAGGATGGATCGACAGATATGGAAAGTTCGCGAAGTATTCGGTTTCGAGTAAAATGGAAAGACTAAAACTGCCTAAGAAGGAGTATATAAGGAGGAGGCATAGGGCAGAAGCTAGGGGACGAGATTTCAGAGCTTTCACTACCAAACTTAGCATTTAGGCAATTTTCCGTTTTCGTTATCGAGCTGCGTCTCAACTAGGGTTTTAGTCTTAGATTGCTAGAACTAGGAATTTTGCCGACGGCTCACGCAGCTAAGGGAACTCTCGTTGTAACCGTTCTTATGCGAATTCGGAATAAGAATCCTTCTTGCTCTCAATCTCGTTTTTCTTTTTATATCTTTCAATTTATTCATATTAATCGCGTTCTTGGTTACTTGTCGTTGGCTTTCGCAGAGATCCGGTTCCTCTGGAAAATTAGGGTTTTCCTAACATTCCTTATTTTACGGAAATCGACAAGTGTGAATCTCGGTTCCCACAAGTACCAACATGATGAGGTCTCAAAGGCCATGGAGAAGATGAGGATTGTCAGCCAAGGCACCTCAAGTCGGACCAAGTCAAAACCAGAGCCAGCTATTGTGCAAGTAAAGGGTAACATAAATCCTATACTTAGTCATTTGGCTCATAACTCATCTGCCACTTTTATGATGCACTTTTCTTTGTTAAAGGCTAATATAAGTGGTACCAAGGAACCTGAATCCAGTGGAGAAGACACGCCAAAAGCCAGCCTTCCATTGGACCAGATGAGATTTAAAGACACAAAGCAGTCCATGAAGCTTAAAAAACTAGTAACTGAACTATCAAGCCAAGGTAAGTATCTAACACCACCTTTAGAGACTGGTACATGATATGTATGTTCTTGGTGCAGAAGGACACATGAGAGCCATATACTTACTGAAGTTCCAAGTGCCGAACCAGAAATAATTGTAGTTGTAACTTTACGTCTATTTAACGACTCGATAACAACTGTCGTAAAGAGGACGTAAAGTTGGGACCACAAGTTTTAGTCGTAAATAAAAGGTAAAGTAACGACTGTGTTACGACAAAAGAAAAATGTCATCCTAGATAAGTCGTTACCGACAACCATTTTACGACTAAACAGTTAGCATCTAATTTACGTCTCAACTACGTCACAAAGTAGTTAATTCGTAGTAAAATGATCTGGTAGTAAATTTGTGGTAGCATTCCATGTTGAAATTTTCCTATAAATATGGTCTCATCTCTCATTTTTTAGATAGACCAAAAAAAATCGAAACAAGTTCAAGTTAAAAAAATGTCTTGAGATATTTATGAGCTTCGGAGTTGGATGTATGCACATAAAGATTCTGAGGGAAGGGTGACAAACGAGTTCCTCAACAGGGCATAAATATTCATGTACCATGCCGGAAACATGTCTCTCACACATGAAACTAGCAAAATGTTCTGTCCCTGTCGTAAGTGCAAGAATACCAGTCTTAATGAAATGGTTTGGAAACATATAGTAAATATAAGATTTACTCCACATTACTACATTTGATTTTATCATGGAGAAGGTGATAGTAGGAATGGAGCTAATAGTAGTAATTAGTTTGAAAATGTTCGTAATAGAGAACAACATTTTCCTTCGAGAAGTTACCTTCAAGAGAATCAGATGATAGATCATGATAGGATGCATGATATGGTTACTGATGCATTTTGTGAAACAAACTCTGTAATTGCTGTATAAGTAGAAAATGTAGAGAGACCTAATTTGGAAGCCAAAAGATTTTATGGCATGTTAACCGCTACTAATCAGCCAATTTATGAAGGTTGTAGAGAAGGTCTTTCTAAATTATCATTGGCAGCTAAGATAATGAATATAAAAACTGATTATAACTTACCCAAAGTTTGTATGGATGCATGGGCTGAGTTTTTCAAAGAGTATTTGCCTGAAGATAATGTATGTGCTGAATCTTACTATGAGATTCAGAAACTGGTTCATAGTCTTGGCTTACCTTCAGAGATGATAGATGTGTGTATGTATAACTGTATGATCTTCTGGAGGGAAAATGCAGAGTTGTTGGAGTGTCGATTTTGCAAGAAGCCACGGACTTAATAGGGTACCGTACCAGTGGATGTGGTACTTACCTATTAGGGATAGGCTGAAGAGATTATATCAATCTGAAAAGACTGCAGCAGCGATGAGATGGCATGCAGAACATGCTCAAAAAGAAGGCGAGATCAATCATCCCTCAGATGCAAAACCGTGGAAACACTTGAATTTGGTGCACATAGATTTTGCAAGCAACATTCACAATGTTTATCTTGGATTGTGCACAGATGGATTTAGCCCTTTTGGAATGTCTGGAAGACAATACTCACTTTGGCCAGTCATGTTGACGCCATACAACCTTTTCCACCAGAGATATGTATGGAAATGGAATTCATTTTCATGAGTATATTGATACCTGGGCCTAAGCATCAAAAGCGGTCCCTCGATGTTTTCGTACAACCTCTGATTAAGGAATTGTAGGAATTGTGGTCAACAGAGGTGGAAACGTATGGTTGTTCAATGAGAACCAATTTTACAATACGAGCCGTTTTTTTTTTAAGGACTATCAGTGACTTTTCTGCATATGGGATGCTATCAGGTTGGACTACGCATGAAAGACTAGCGTGTCCTTATTGTATGGGAAGCACAAGCTCTTTTTTTTTTGTAGGTTTCTAACGGAAAATCGTCTGGGACGGAGTGTCTCAGACATCATAAAGGGAAACTTCCGGGATCCGCATCCGAACTGAAAGTTTACACCGGACCACGTTCGGAGGACTTGGTACAAATGATTTGCAGGAAGTTGTGATTATAAAATTTTCTTTCTTAATTAAATTTATTTATTTTTAGATTCATTTAATTATTAATTCTTATTTTAATTATTTTTTGCAGCAAAAATGGAATTGGTCTATTGCTGTGAACGAGAAGGTGAAGGAGGCGTTCTAAGATAAGGCGAAAGATCGCTGAAGAACATTGTGGGCGATTGGAAGGAGAAGTGGAGGGTTCACTATGATAACACAAAACCCATCTTCATCAGCGACCAAGTTTGGACTGGCTTGGGCTTACTAGAATTTTCCTAAGTCTGTTCGAACTTTGATCCGTTGCTCCAAGTCCTGATTGACGCGTGATGCTGAGGGTAATTTGCCATCTCCCCACACTTCTGGACAGACTCCACACGCCGAGAAAGCCCTAGAAATTGTAAGTAGAACTTTTCTAAATTTTAATTTATTTTTAAATTGTAATAAATTTGTTGTTGGATACAATTTTTGTAAGCTGCTCGGGAAGGAGCACGACTGTCTCTTTCCCGAATTTATAAGTTGACCCACAAGCATTCTGATGGGACGTTTGTGGATCCTCGAGCAAAGAAGATCTACAACGATGTTGAGGCTCGGATCCAGGAGGTCTATACCCAATTGTCGCAACAAGACGAACCCGTCCAGTTAACCACCGTCGAAAAGACAAAATTTTGAGGAGGTAAATTATTATTCAATTTTAATTATTAATTATAAGTTTATATATGTACTGACTTAATTTATATTTTTTCATTGAATGAAGGTTGTCCCAAAGAAGAGGGGACGAATGATCGGGATTGGTACGGTGAACGATATCCCGAGGGCTAGAGCTGAACATGCTGCAAGACTGCATGAAGTGTCTCAGCTCCGGGCCTATTTGACGAACGTCACCAAGTCATTTCGACCCTCCGGACGGACAACCAGACCAACATGAACCACATTAGGGCCATGGCCGAGATGTTTGGTATTATTACAGAAACAAACTCAGCCCTTGCACAGATGTGGATCTAGACGTTCGACCATCAAACCCGATCCAACTCCAGAAGAGTAGGCGAATGCGGAGCAAGCAGCCGAGGAGCATAGCTCCCAATTTTTCGAAGACATTAACTTTAATAATTTTTTTTTTTTGTAATTTGAATATATTATGCTTTAGATTTCTTAAGTTAATGTTTTTTTTTATATTTTCGAAATGGAAGGATTTTATAAATATTTAAATTTAAAAATTAAAAATTATTAATTTAACATTTTAAAATTTATAAATTTAAAATTATACCCTTGAACGTAAAGTGGTCGTAACGGATTAAAGATTTTTGAAGTAAATTGGTCGTAAACAATACGTCTACATTATGACTACTTATATTTTTGAGGTATACTGGTTGTAAAGTTTACGCTACATTACAACTATGGAGGATGTTATTTGGTCGTAAATGTTACGACTCATTAAATTCCCATTTATATCTAAAAAGTGCTTATATTGAGGACCACACTTTACGACTAATGCACGTGCACATCATAGGACTTAACTTTACGTCAAATCAATCTCTAGGTTACGACCACGCGGTTTACAACTGCTTGACGACTATATATTTTGGTCGTACCCATTACGTCTATGTTATGACGATTTTTGAATTATGACGGACTCCTAACGACCATTTTCGTCATTATTTAGTCGTAAGAAGTGATTTACTACCAAATAACTACCAAATGTGCAGTTGTTATGTCCATGTTTTCTTGTAGTGAATCAAGATCCAAACCACAAGTGGAAAAAAAAATCTGAACAAGTGATTGTTCAAGTGAAAAACCTGAGGTAAATTTCACTTTAGACCAGAATGTTTTTAATAACTCTATGCCAAGATTAATGCGCTTTACTTGTCCAAGAAAATGTGAAATATTTTCAGGAACCAAGGAGTACTCTTCCCAAACGAATGCGGCACCAGCCATGATGTTAATAGATGTTGAGCAGAAACAAGTCCAAAGAGAGGCTTAACCAACACCATTCAAAGTCAGCATAAGTTAGGAAATTGTGTCTAGTGTAAGTTCGTCCATATCCCTTGATTATCAAGGTATAATGCACTTGTCCTGGGCAGAAATTGTTGATCCAGAAATTAGACAAAAAGAAATCCATAAGTTGCAAGATGAACCGACAAACCACAAGAGTTGTCCAAAGAAAAAAACAATTCTTCAACTTTCTGAAGCTCATAAGGTAAATCCGACCTTAATAACTACTGCTAATATTTATTCAATACCAGATATAATTATCTTGCTTCTTGTCCAGAAGGTTGAGATTATTTCAGGTTGCAAAGAAGAAAGATTCAAAGAGATTTCACCGGATAATCTTATGTTGGTAGGAGAATCGACACCAAGGGAGAGTAGAAACGTGGCAACCAAGAAATTGAAGAACCACCCATTCCGAAGAGTTTCAATGACCATTAAAATAGCAGAGGTGTGATCCTATCCTATCTTCTGAAAGGAAAACCACCTGATACACAACCTATCCCCAAACCAAAACAATACCGAGATAAGGCTTTAGAATCTCAAAAGAGAGTGAGATCTGACCTGCTCTATCTTGGTGCAGGTTATACAGTTTCGAGGTCGAAACCATGTCAAGAGGGAGGGAATGTTGTAAACGTGGCATCCATGGCTCGATCAGGGTCTCACCAGACCTCCCAAACCAGCTACCTAAGAGAGATACCAGCGACAGAAGTTCAGTCCAAGGTAAATATCTCACAACCAGAAGGTCTTTTCCTGTTAAAAAAATTTAACAAGAAGTCTAACTCATCAAAGAAGTACTGAGACGTTTAAGTTCAAGAAACGCTATCCAGACCAGGAAGGTATGAATATTACAATCCGGAGGTTCCTCAGCCCGTCTAGCAATGAATATCAGAGTTTAGAAGAAGATTCAAACCTAATGAAGGATGAGCACGAGCTAAAGCCAACTTTAGAAGTCAAGAGGAGTTTCTTAGATTTACAAAGAGCCCAATAAGAGGACAAATGGCCACAAAAATTAGGAGAAAGGGCCAAGGAAATTAGGATTTATGGATTTTACAAGTCAGCCCATCTTCCCAGCTTCCAATGGGTCAGTTCAGCCATATTTCGGTTCATACAAGTCCAACCATGAAGAGGCCTAGTCTGAAGAATTTTTTTATGTTAATTAGAACCTTTTAGGAGTACATATCAAGAAGAACCAAGACTAAAATCTAATCCAACTAGAAGATCTACTTGGTTTGTTCAATTTCCAAAACCGGACAAACCGACATTAACTGAAGAAAGCTTTCAACCATTTCGATTTGGTCCGAACTAAATCTATTTGTGGGAACCAGGAGAAAATCTAAGCCAACCAGAAGACGTCCTAGACTTCGTACAATGCACCAGCACCCAGTGGATCAGGCGGATATACTCTTGCTTCAACTAACCATATTTGTAGTTTTTGGTAATAACTCTCCAAAAGATACTTCCTAAAGAATTTGTGCATGATGTCAGTACATATCAAGCCATCAAGAAGATTCCTAGGATGCTCTCATATCCACTCAACCCGTCCAGACTCAAAAGGAATCAAGTTCTCCATTTATGGCCAAACAAATCTCATTCCAACGGCCATATTCCTCCAAGATCATTTCCATTGAAGACTAAACTTTATTTTCAAGTTATTTTCTTGGAAAAATGATTTCCAGCTATCTAAAGTATCAACCACTATATGGCTGACCATGAAAAGTAAAGAAATGCACACGCAGCTACTAACATCCATGAACTTTATGTTGTTATGTAGCTAACATCACAAGACTAATTATATTAATTATATCACAAGGCTAATTACATAAATAAAAAATATAAGTATAAAAAAGTTTTAAGATATGTAATTTTTTTTATGCTTTAATTATTAAGAATATTTTTTTTTTTAAAAAGAAGTTTTGTACAATAATATTAAATTTAATGTCTTTTTAGAAAAAAAACTTTTACCTTTATTTTAATTTATATATTTTTCATATTTTTTTAGTTTAGCATTTATTTTATATATGATTTAAATAATTATGTATATTTATAAAGTAAGGATAGCAAAGTATTATTTTTTTTTTTTAATGAAACTACATAATTAGGTATATTTGAAAATGTTCATGTAAGGAAGGTACACACGAATAATGGTATCAAAAGTGAGGTAAAAGTAAAGTTTCCCTATTATTTTATAGTAGGTTAAAAATATGTTTCGGATTTTAAATAGGTAAGTCATTTATACAATATTTTTCAAAACATTTTTTTTATCTTTACAAAATGTTTGTTCTTCTTGAGAATGACCCCTGCTTTCTGCTTTGAACAATGTTTCATTATGTGACCCCAACCATCACACACCGTGCAACGCGGAAGAAGCCAAGGACAGTTTACCAAAACCATGTAGTGGTCATTCTCAAGAAGAACATGTTAGTGAGAATACAGTTGAGAACCATCCTTTCTCTCCCACTTGGGGGAAGGAAGTGGTACTTAAGTTGCTTGAGGATCTGAAGCATGTCTCTCTACAAACCCTCCCTTGAATCCCGTTGAGAAAGGAAGAGGTTGTGGTGAAAGGTCACAGGAGATGGTATCAACGGGCTATGGCCAGTATGGAAACACAGGGTCACTGACACCTAGGCCAATCTCTCCGGTTCTGACAGGATCTCCACATGGATCAGAATAGGTTTTATGGCCAATTAGTTTCCAGATAATTAGTACCACTAAAGAAAAGGGCGAAATAGACGATGATGAAGAGGTTAACGAGCAGGGAGCTGAGATTTTTGGGAAGGAGGGTATTACAGCTGCAGAAAATAACCTTCACGAAAAGGATTTGTAGAGCAAAGCAAAGCCTGCTCAACGCCAGAGAGGTCGTAGTAGAAATGGAAGGAAACCTGTGGCAAATTCCAAGAGCTTTCTACAGGCTGTGGCTACCAACAACATTAAGAAAACTTTTCTCGGAAGTATTAATGTCGTCAATATTTTCATGGAACATGCATGGTTTCAATAAGCCACGCAAACATCGAGCCGTAAAACATTGGATTCAGGCTGCAAAGCTTTCTATTGGTTGTCTGCTCGAGACTAGAGTGAAGAAAAAAAATTTCCAAAGTATTATTGATGCTACTTTCCCTGGTTAGAGTTATCTACAAAATTATGAGTATCATTCACTTGGTCGGATTTGGGTTGTTTGGTCTGATGATATAGAGGTTGTGCCGGTGCTTACAAGTGCATAAATGATCACCTGTTGGGTTCGGCTTAAGGGTACGGGTGATGTTTTCCTTAGTTCTTTTGTGTATGCGTCAAAATATGCAAATGAGCGTAAGGAGCTATGGAAGGAGATGCAATACATAGCAAATTCGGTTGTGAGGAATACATATCTGTGGATTTTGTTACAGCTGATAGGACTGTCCTGTCAACCATTTTGATACATGTATAAATGTTCAGTCAAGCACCTTAGAGGAGATCTCTGATGAACGTCTTCGAGAACTAATAGACTACAGATGTCCTAGAGGTCGATAATGGTTTGGTTGGGCCAGTGTCTGGAGAAGATATAAAGAAAACTCTGTTCTCTATGCCTGTGAATAAGGCACCAGGTCCAGATGGCTATCCAGTTGAGTTCTATAAATCTGCTTGGCCGGTGATTGGGAAAGATTTTGTGGTGGCTGTTCAATCTTTATTCCTATATGGGTTTCTTCCTCGTAGTATTAACGCAACCTTGCTTTCTTTGGTGCCTAAAATAGCGGACGCAGAGAGGATGTCTGACTATTGACCCATAGCTTGTTGTAATGTAGTAAGGTCATTTCAAAAACCATTGCCGGGAGATTAAAGGCCACTCTTCCCTTGGCTATTGAGCTTAATCACTGTGCATTTATCAAGGGACGACTCGTCCTTGAAAATGTTTTGCTGGCAACCGAACTAGTCAAGGACTACCATAAGTAGGGAATCTCCTCTAGAGCAGATCTTCAATTGGATATATCCAAGGCTTTTGATACTATCCAGTGGTCCTTCATTGAGAAAACACTGAGAGTTATGGGGTATCCAGATTTATTCCTTACCTGGATAATGCGTTGTATTGACACTGCAGCCTTCTCTGTCTCTATTAATGGTGAATTGGAAGGATTTTTCTCCAGCTCTAGAGGTATCAGACAAGGATGTTCTCTCTCCCTTTACCTGTTTGTTATTGTTAGTAATGTCCTCTCTAAATTGCTCAACTCAGCAGTACTTCACAGCCGCATTGGATACCACCCATCATGCCAAGACCTGAAGCTAACTCACCTGAGATTTGCTGATGACAACATGGTTTTCATAGATGGCTCCACCTCCTCCCTGTTGGGTACAATAGATTTTTTGATTAATTCTCTCGGTACTCGGGATTGTGTATTAACATCTCTAAATCCCCGGTCTTTCCTGCTGTAGTTGATTAACAAAGCTTAGAGGTTGCTGCTGTATCTGCTGGTTTCTCGGTTTCAGCATTGCCTATTAAGTATATGGGATTACCACTCAATACAAAAATAATTTCACGGCATGACTACGAGCCTCTGCTAAACAAGATCAAAGCACAGTTTCAGTCCTGGATAAGTAAGTATCTCTGTTTTGCTGGAAGACTGGTACTTATTCAATCAGTAATAGCCAGCATGACCAATTTTTGGTGCTCCGCTTTCTGCCTTCCTAAATCTTGTCTGGATGAAATAGAAAGTATGTGTTCTAGTTTTCTTTGGAGTGGCTCACAAAATGACAACACGAAAGCATGGCATGACGTCTGTCAACCAAAAGAGGAGGGAGGTTTGGGGATGAGATGCATTATAGAGGTTAACATGATCTTCTCGCTTAAGTTGATATGGCGTCTCTTCAGTGATCAAAGTTCTCTTTGGGTTGATTGGGTAAAGAGCAATCTTTTGCGCCATGAATACTTTTGGGATTTAACAAACACGGGGATAGATCATGGGTCTGGAGGAAATTATTGAAGCTTTGCCCACTAGAAAAGCAGTTCAGTCGTTTGGAGATCCACAATGGAAAGAATGTCAAGTTTTGGTCTGACTTGTGGCACCCTTTAGGTCGTCTTATTGAATTCACAGGTGAGATTGGCACTCAAAAACTTGGCATTCGCAGAGGAGCTCAAATCAGTGACATATGGGATGGCCAGAGATGGAGGTTTAGAAGGGTTCAGGATCCACATATTAAGGAAATGATCTAGAAAATTGATGAGTACTCAGCAGGATGGGATAGACATGGCCCCGACATTGCTTTATTGAAGAGAGGCAACAATGTATACGACATAGATTTCTCGGCCTTCCATACTTGGCAGCAGATTCGTGTGGCAAGGCCAGTAGCTAATTGGTGTAGAGTGGTATGGTTCACACAGGGAGTCCCTAGATATGCATTTATAACATGGCTTGAAATTAAAAACAGGCTCTCTACAGGTGACCGTATGCGTTCATGGTGGCACACTCAGGGTTGTTTATTTTGTGGGGAGCCAAATGAGACAAGGGACCATCTGTTTTTTTGCTTGTCCCTATACGTGTACATTGTGGATTGAAGTTGTTGGAAGCTTGTTAGGTACGGCACCAGATCCTGACTGGGAGAGCACTCTGAATCATCTAGCTTGTCACAATTTTGATCGGCTGAACTACATTCTGCTGAGGTTAGTCTTTCAGGTCACCATTTACATGGTTTGGAGGGAGAGGAACAATACGAAACATCTCAAGCAGCCTCGACAACCCAGTCAGCTAGCGAAGATCATTGACAAAGCTGTTCGGAATAGGATCTCCTCCACGAACTACAGTGTCAATCCACGCATGAGAGGCCTCCTTCAACGATGGTTCAGAGCACGTAGTTAATGGATTTGTTACTGGTTTTTTGCTATAGTCTCATTTCTTTGATTCTTTTGTTCATAAATATTATTTATCTGATGATGAAAAATTTAACATTTCATCAAAAAAGAAATACTTAAAAAATTTT
The DNA here is from genome assembly GCA_932364175.1 of Eruca vesicaria subsp. sativa. Classification (NCBI taxonomy): domain Eukaryota; kingdom Viridiplantae; phylum Streptophyta; class Magnoliopsida; order Brassicales; family Brassicaceae; genus Eruca; species Eruca vesicaria. The sequence goes on from CAKOAT010075043.1 coordinate 36,018, forward strand.
GTTTATTGAAATGTTTACAAAGACATTTTAAAGATATAAATCGTTTTGAAAATTTTTTTTTTTAATAACTTAACTATTTAAATAGTATTTATATTTATATATGCTAATAAAAATTGGTAGAAAATTCTTTTTCCAGTTAGTGAAAACATATTTGTAAAAATATCTCTTTAATGAAGAAAACCATTAATTGTGCTACAACAAATAGAGTAAAAATAGAATTTTACCTAACAAATCATATACAAAAATAAAGGATAAACTAACAAACTATTAAGAATATAAAATAATTAAAGTTAAAAGTGTTTTTCAATGTTGTTGAATAACACTTTTAAATAAAATATTCATAATAATAAAATATAAAATATAAAAAGATTTTCCATATCTTAAAATGTTTTTATATTTTATATTTATTATTAATTTAATTAAACTTGTGATGTAATTAATTGTTATTAGTCTTGTGATGTTAGCTACATAGCAACATAAAGTTCATAGATGTTATTATCCATACGATATACTTTGTGTAGTTGAATGTGCATTTTTTACTTTGCATGGCCTGCCATGTAATGGCCGATACTTCATGTACCTTACAATTATTTTTTTCTGTTTTCTTTCCTTGCATTTTTTATGACCATTTGGTCTTGTCTAGAGTCCCTTAAGGAGAGCCTATATAAGCTCCAGTTGTCCATAATTGTAAAACAAGTAGTTTTTGGGTTCACCCCTTAGGATTACGTTATTTTATATTTAGTATCTTTTTAAAAAAAAACTTATCAAATTATATTATGTTTTTAAAATTTAATGAAAAAATAAATAAAATATAATAGTAGTTTCACAAAAAAATTTTAAATATTTTTAATACTATTATCAAAATATTAAACCCTAAATCCTAAACCTTATAACCTTTCTTTAAATCCTAAACCCTTGGATAAATCCTTGACTTTTTAAAAAAATATTTTTAATACCGTCAGCAAAATACTAAACCCTAAATCCAAAACCCTAAACCCTTGGATTTATCAAAAATCATAGGGTTTAAGATTAATCCAAGGGTAGAGGATTTAGCCAAGGGTTTAGGGTTTAGGATTTAGGGTTTAGTGTTTTGTTGACGGTATTAAAAATATTTTTTTTAAAAGTTTTTTGTTTGCAACTACTATTATTTTTTTTCATTTTTTTATCTTTTAATTTTAAAAACATAATATAACTCGATATATTTTGTTTCCTTTTTAAAAAGATACTGAATATGAAATAATGAAACCCTATTGGTTAATGAATCTAGAGGTTCACCCTAGGGACTGAACCAAAGAATTTCTCTTTTAAAACACCCCATCTTGAAATTTTTATGAAATATTTAGTTTTCTAGTTTTCTTAAAATTATTTTTCTAAGAGCATGATTATCCAGATAAATTCATTAGTGTTTCTTAAATTTTATTTAAGTATATAAATGTACTTAAGTGAACTTAAGTGGATTTAAGAATCCTAGTTAAGAAACTATTCGATTTTGTGCCTCGAATGGTAGTTTCTTAATTAAAGGTTTCTTAAAAAAAATTAAGAAAACTTTTTTTTACAGAGAAAATTTATTTATTAAATAAAAATATTAAAATATAAAATTTTCAAGATAGATTTTAAAATAAAAACATAAAAACAAAGATTACTAAAATAAACGAGTAAATTTTGAAAGAAGCATCGGAGCTTAGTTGTTGTCTTCATCACGTCCAAATTTACGCCATAGATGTTCAACCAAATCAGCTTTCAGTTGTGGATGCATTTGTCTATCACATCATATTGGCGATATTTGTAAGGATGTTTGTAAAATACGTTATATCCACATGTGAACTATCGTTGTCTTCTCCTTGTTGGAACTCTGAAACATCAAATTGAGTGTATCCATCTCGTTCGTCTTTTACTATCATATTATGGAGTATGATACATGCTCGCATAAGCTTCCCAATTTTGACATTATTCCAAAAAAGTGCTGGGTTTTTTACAATGGTAAAGCGAGCTTGCAAGACTCTAAAAGCATGCTCGAAATCTTTTCGGATGGCTTCTTGATATTGAGCAAATGAAACCGCTTTCGGCCCTTGTGGTATTGGAATAGATTGGATAAAAGTTGCTCATTTCGGATAAATATCGTCGGTGAGATAGTAAGCCATATAATACTCTCTTCCATTGACAGAGAAAGTAACTGGTGGAGCTAGACCTTTTATTATGTCATCAAAAACAAGTGAGCGATCAAGAACATTGATATCATTTAAGGTACATGGAGGTCCAAAAAATGTTATATCCATAGATCATACGAAGCAACCGCCTCTAAAATTATTATGTTTTCCTGAACCACATGAATATTAAATTTTCCAAGCGGTGGAACAATTCTTCCACTCCCAAGGCATACAATCGATGCTTCCTATCATCCAGGGAAATCCACGATGCTCACCAATATCACGTAGACGTTGAAGATCTGCGGGTGTTGGTCTTATTAGGTATTCATCGCCGAATAAATATATTATTCTTTCCACAAACTTTTCCACACGTGCCCGAGTTGTAGTGTCACCGAGTCCTAGGTATTCGTCAACCGTATCAGCCGCAGTACTATATGGCAAGACAATAATAGCTGATGTACACTTTTGTTGTGTAGAGAGCCCAAGCCTTACAAAACCATATTTCTTTTGGTGAAAGAATTGAACTTTGTTGGAGATTCGATCAACAATGTGCATGAAAAATCGCATGTTATTCTCAAACGTCGTCGGAATAAATTTTCAGAATATATTGGAGTTTCACGAAAATAATCATTCCATAAATGTATATAGCATGCTTCACGGTTTCTTTCGATATAAACTTGTTTTTTCCTTTCCGGCCTCTCCTTTTCTTGACCAGCAAAATAACGACGAGATTCTTGAACGTTTGATCGAAATGTTGATCAAACTGTTGATAAAAAAACTGATCAAAATTCTCATCAAATGATCCTTAAAAATTGTTTAGAAAAAGATGCCATATTGTGACAATGACAAGGAAAAGTTTGCACAAATTAAGAAGGAATGTGAAACTATATTGTGTTGTTGTGAATACACTTTTACTAGAAGAATATGAGAAGGAAGAAGATTGAGAAAAAATGTGAAACTAGATTATGTTGTTTTTGTTGTTGTGAATAAACTTTCACTAGAAGAATAAGTTTTGAAACTAGATTGAGAGAATGAAGTAGATCTCAAAAAGTATTTTAATACATGCTTCATACAAAGTATTCAGAGAAAGAAGAAGATGCTTGTTGTGAATACAATTTCACTTCTACGAAGTCTTTTAAAGACACTGGCACAAGCAACAACAAAATAAGACATAATAATACATCAGCAACAACATAATAATAAATCCGTGACACTAGCAACACCAAAATAATACATCTGTGACACAAGCAAAACAACAAAATAACACAACCTCCGTGAAACAAAAGACAACGAAGTGATGCTTTTCCACTTCCGTGACACAATCAAACAAGAACATAAGACCACTTCCACAAGACATGTGACAAGAGCTGACACATGAATGCACCCATGCTAAACTGAGCCACCTGAAACAAAAGACAACACAACATAAGAACAATAATGAGATTAAGCTTTGATATATCAAAACAGAACAAACTGAAACTCGTGAAATCGAAACAGAATGGTAACACAACACAAGAACAACAGAAAAATAATACTAAATACCCAACATTTCTGTAATTAACTTCTTCTTTAGAGCATCTTCCAATTCAGATAATGGCTCTTTTTTTGCAATGAGAGTTTCTGGCAGACCCATCTTCTTGAGTTTTTCTTTTGATGCCAAGTCTTTCTCCTTAATTACCCACATGCTCTGAAACTCATAGAGATCCTTGCCATCTTCATTGGTTCTCTTAGCACTTCCTCATTTCGATGCCTTAACACCAGCAACTACCATCTTCATTGGTAGTTGCTTGAGAGCTTGAGGACTGAGCACCATCGTAACACTTTCTCTTCTTAGCGCTTCCATCAATCTTACTACTAGCTACTTCACACCATTTCTGGTCATACCGCATCTCCTCCAATGCATGTTGAAGATTGAATTTCATCTTGTGATCGTTGTAGAAGATCTCGTGGGCCAGTATAAAAACATCATTCTCCTTCATTCCACTTGTCTTCTGTCTTCTTGCAGCCTCATAGGATCCAGAAAACTTGGAAACAAGATCGTTTATCCTCTGCCACCTTTGCTTACACTGGATTGACTCTCGCTTTTCACCGCCTTAAACCTTTGGACTAGCTGTAAAGTAAGCAGCTATACGATTCCAGAAAGCACATGCTTTTTGCTCATTTCCTACAACATGATCATTGTTGGTATTCAACCATTAGCTAATAAGCACTACATCCTCAGTGAAAGTCCATTTCGTTCAAGTACTCGGATCATCTTCTTTGGGAGTGAAGATGGACAAGGAGAGTGGAGATCGAGTTTGGACTGAGATAAAAGCTAGAGAAGAAGGAGATGAGATTGATTCGAAGGATGGCATCGTTTGTTAAGGATCAGACGCGTCGTCCTTCGGAGATCACAAGAGAAGTGGTGAACACGAAGAAAGAAAGAAAACAATGAGAGGAAGAAAATATAAATTAAAAAAATACATAAATTCACCTTTATTCCGAAGCTGGCACGTGCTTTTAAAATCTCCTTTGTATGCGGTTCCGGAAATCACAAATTAAGGATCAGTTACAGGCAATTAATTTCATTTTGATTTAATTAAATGGCCCACTAAATTTAAAAACAATCAAGAGAAACCGGGATAATGGTGCTCTATGTTTTTAGAGTATTGTGAGAAGCAGCTCTTGAGCATCCACGCTTATCAAATATCCTTTCCATAGATCTTTGTGGTATCTATCAATCCATGTCGTTCATCTCACCCGATTGCCAAGCTTGAGAGTGATCCACATCCAGCATGCAAAGCACCATATGAATCCACTTCAGTCATCTTCCGATCAGGCTGAGCGTGAAACATGTCCAGCAGCCTGATTCCATCATCTCCTCTATTTATTTGTCTTATTATATTTGCGTTATCATCATCATATCATTTTTTTCCATTTTTATTCATGTTTGCATCATAAAACAAATAAAAATCTGTTCTCTTTGATTTCAGGTTGTAGTTTGGTTCCCTCATCCAACCAAATCGTGGGTTACCGCCCCCCTCCCCTGTGCCTACAACATTGTCACTGACCTCTGTTCACATTTCATATAAATAAAAAAACGCAAATAAAATAATAATACATAAAACTGAATGTATATACAACATTCATCCCACACAAGATGCGGAACTTACATCATTTATAAATGTCTATATAACACGATTATGACTTTTTACTAATCAAAATATTTTTTATTAAATTAATAAATTATTTTTAAAATCTACATCATGAGAAAACTTTCAGGGAAAGTTTTTAATGAGAAGATTTTCTTGAAAGTCATCTCGCTCGGGTTATAATAGTAAAGTACAATACTACTTTTTTTTTTGTTTAGTCATGAGGGAATGTTTGTAATTTCACTAGTTGATTGAGTTACTTTTGCATTTGATTTGAGTTAGGGTACACATTTGCATTTGAGATCAAGTTTTGAGTCATACTTTGCAAATTCTCCATTTTATTATAATCAAACCAAACTGGATTAGATTGGTTTGGTTTGATTATAATAAAATGGAGGATTTGCAAAGTAAATCCTCCATATTTTATAATCAAACCATACCAGATTATTATAATAAAATCAAACCAAACCAATCAATGAATAAATCTAATCTGGTTTGGTTTGATTATAATAAAATGGAGGATTTGCAAAGTATGACTCAAAACTTGATCTAAATGTAAATGTGTATCCCAACTCAAATCAAATGCAAAATTAACTCAAACGACTAGTGAAATTAAAAACATCCCTTCATGACTTAACAAAAAATTAGTATTGTAATTTACTATTATAACACGAGCGATCTCATTAGAAAACTTCTCTAGAAATTTTCTTAGATCTTAAAAATAATTTATTAATTTTATAAAAATATTTTGATTAGTAAAAAATCATAATCATGTTATTATAGACATTTATAAATGATGTAAATTTAGGGGGGGGGGTTAGTGGGAAGCTGATTCACACTGATTTCACAAATCAATAGATTTTAATTCTGTAAAGATTTTTATTGATTCTAACAATATGTCTTCCCATATTTGTAGAATCCATATATTTTTTTGGTCTGATTGCTGATGATTTATTGGGATTTATGTTAATTTTTTTCTACTCTAATTTATCTATTTTCCATATAATATATGCAAATATGGGATTTATGTTAACTTTTTTCTACTACTATTTATCTACTCTGGTTCTCCCTTTTTTATCTCTCTTTTTATGATCCATTTCTCTGTTTTTCATATATATAAGTTGTATAAAATAGTTTGATTGTTATTTGTTTTGCTTTCAAGTTACGTTTGGTTTCAGTATTTTATTTGTTTAGACTAGAGCATAAGATTTGATGTTTACTGTTTGTTTGTGATAAATATTTTTATGTGTATGTTTTTACTAATAATGATTAACTCCACGTAAGATTGCAATGGGGGATAAATAAAAAAATCAGTATAGCATATGGAATTCAGAGGAAACCAAGGTTTTGATAGAATTAGTTGTGGAGGGGATTCAACGTTGATGGCGGGACAGTAACGGTATAATGAACAAAGCAACGGTGGAACATAAAATACTACCAGTCTAGAATAAAAAATTTGGATGCCAAAAACCCCACAAGCGTTGCCAAAGCAGAATCAAGTTCTTGAAGGGTCAATATCAATGTTATGTTGATCTTTTAAGCAACAGTTCAGGCTTTGGATGGGATCCTATCATGAAAAGATTTGTGGCTTCTAACGAAGTATGAATGACTATTTAAAAGTATGTCTTTATTTTGCATCATTTTTATTAGATATGTTCCTGAATTGCAAGGTTTTTGTTAGATAAAATTAATTTTATGAGTTAAATCATATATGCACATGATATAATTTACGTGAACAAGGATCACTTTATGCTATAGGTTCACGTAAGTTCTTAAAGTGTTGTATTCTATAAAAAAAATATTTCTATTGTATTTTAAGTATAATTTTTTTATGTAGGGGCATCCAAATCATAAGTTCTTATGTTATGACTCTAGTGAAAAGTTTGATGATTTGAAAATCATATTTGATTGTGCAACTGCTAATGATAGTTCTTCAATTGGCTTGGGTGATACCACGGATGCTTGTGTCTTCACGGTTGATGACAGTCAAACACAAGAAAAATTGAATTTTGAAGACATCAATGATGATGTTTATGTTCAGCAACCATCCCCAGAAAATGTTGTTAAAAGGCGTGTGAAAAAAATTGTCTCGAGAAAACGATCTCGAACCAATGCATCTAGCAGTTCAGTTGAGATAAACACTGATCAAAGTGGTGCCATGGTAATGATGAATAGCAAGATCCTCATTTTTCATACAGCAGAGAGAAGAAAGACAACAAAAAGAAGTTGAGAAAAGAGAAGCTGAAAAGAAGAAAAATAGTGTTTGGGATGCTATGAAATAGGTTCCTAATTTGGATGGTCGTATCAAATTTAAAGCGGTGATCCTTATCTACTCCTTAAAAATGAAAGATGTCTTCACTGATATGTCCATAGAAGAACGCTATGGTTGGATCCAAAGCAATATCAACTAATAATGATCATCCAAACAAATGTCAACTACGATTGATCTTTGTTTTATTATCTCTGTTTTAGACTTTTTTGTTATTTCTTTACAACCATTCTAGACTGCCTTTTGTTATTATTTATAGATACTAAAGTGGTTTTCGTTTAATATATATGATGGGGTTTTAAATATTTTTTTCCTGCTTTTAGCAATACAAAATGTCACGCTGTTGTTATAGCACTTAGCTTATTTTATTGTTGTGTCCGTAACCCACACCCCCTGGGTTTTTAAATATTTTTTTGTTGCTTTTAGCAATACAAAATGTAACGCTGTTGATATAGCACTTAACTTATTTTATTGTTGTGTCGGTAACCCACCCCCCCCCCCCTTAAGTAACTTTATTGTTAGTGTCTTGCTTATTTTATTAGTAGTTTTTAAAGATATTTTGTGTATTTCCAGTTATTAATAGTAATCTCTTTTTGTAGGTGTTTTATCATGGAGAGCCCCTTTGAAGAAGAAGAACAAACGTATGATGAGATAAAAGCAAACCAAATAGAAGAAGATGAGTCAGATTTAGACATTTTTCTGGTGGTGTTAAATAACATAGCAACAGCGTATGTGAGAATTGACAATCGGATACAACGCCCCATTCATCAGCCAATCACTAACATTGGTTATGATAACATTCAAAATGCTTTGAAAGAGGACCCTGAGCACTTTCGATCACTATATCGCATGTATCCAAGCTCATTTAAAAAGTTTTGTGATCTTATTAGAATGAAGAAAAGTATAAGAGATACACGGAATATATGCACCGAAGAAATGGTGGCCACATTTTTACTTGTTGTTGGTCAAGGTCAAAATATGGGTACACAAAAGACACGTTCAAGAGATCAATATTTACTATCAGTGAAAATTTTCACAAAATCTTGCGTGCATTAAATACCTTAGCACCTGATTTGATGGTAAAACCTGGAGGTAGAACAGCTGCAAAGATAAGTGAGAGCACAAAATTTTATCCCTACTTCAAAGTATATATAAAATTTAACTAAGTTACGCTCAGTTTTTTTTTTGTTTAATTGTTTCTTTGAAAATCACTATTTTAATCTTTATAGGACTGTATTGGAGCTATTGATGGTATACATCTTTTTGCAATGATACCAACTTCTGATGTTCCAAGCTATCGTAATTAAAAAGGATTTATATCACAAAATGTCCTTGATGCTTGAAACTTTGACTTTGAGTTCATGTATGTTCTTAGTGGATGGGAAAGATCAGCTCATGATTCAAAAATTTTAAGTAATGCTTTGACAAGGCATGGTAGCAGGTTAATTAATCCTTCCAGAACGTATGTACTTAAGTTGTAGTACACAATTTATATATGTACAGAATTTTAATTTATTTACAAATTTAATTTCAGAGAAATTTTATCTGGTAGACTGTGGATTTGCAAATCCTCAAAAGTTCTTAGCTCCATTCAGAGATACTCGCTATCTTTTACAAGAATTTAGAGGTGAAGGCCGTGATCCTAAAAACTAAAACGAGTTGTTCAATTTGCGGCATGCATCTTTGAGAAACGTGATTGAGCGAATCTTCGGCATTTTCAAATCTCGTCTTTTGATTTTTAAGTCGGCGTCTCCTTTTCTTTTTACAACACAAGCAGAATTGGTTTTAGCTTGTGCTGGATTACATAACTTTCTACGGAAGTATTTTCGGTCTGATGCTTTTCCAGAGGAAGTGATCACTCCGAACAATGACCAAGCAAACTTTGAAGAATTTGTACATGTGGGTGCTCTCGAATCTCAACAAAGAGAATATGCTAACAACTGGAGAGACTCAATAGCTTTAAGTATGTGGAATGACGCTGTAGAAGCTGGAAGTCAGCGTTAATGGTTACTTCTACGTTTCTCACTGATTTATAACTTATTTTTTCATCTGTTATGGTGTTATTTTCTGGATTTATCATTTTAGAGAAACAAGTCATATTAAAATTATATGATTGAGTTACAAATAAGTTACGTGGAGGTTGAGTTTAGAAAAAAAAAATGTCGTTGAGGTTTGTTGGTATGATTGTTTATTCATACAATGTTTGGTCATTGAGAAACATGATTTTTATTCAATAGAAAAAAAAAAAAAACAAAATGTGGTGGTGCCTCACATATAAACAATCACGTATGTTAAAAGAGATATTGATTTTGTCAACTTTAAGAGTACATGAGTTAACTATAGTATTTTGGAAGTTATGTGTAATAACACCATAATTGAATAGAATTACAAAATCAGAAAATACTCAACTTTTTGAATAACAAAAGATTTATATGGAATTTTAAAATCACCAAAGCAATAATACAAGACTTTTTAGGAATCCAAGAATCATGTTACCAATAACAATGGAATCTTTAAATTCTTCAACTCCTTAAAAATCCATCTTCCACTAACCCCTCTTAGATTTACTAAAACTGAATAGTTTTTAACATATATGAGCGAATGCAAATTAATATGTATTCTTTCTTCCTCTCAAATGGAGGCACAAAATTATAATGTTTCCCACTCTAAAACTCTTCAACCTCTCTCTAAACTATTTGAATTTGACAACACCAAACTCTTATATCAATTTCTCATTCTATGTGTTTCTCACTATTTTATCTTGTTTTTTGAAGGTTTTTCATTACATAGTTGTTATCTTTCACTAATTTAAAGATATATCTATAAATTTGGGATATTTATTTTGTGTTTTTTATATGTTAGATTCTAATAAGTTATACATAATATAATTGTTTAAGTTATTATTTAAGCTTAAAACATTGTGATGACAAAAAAAGAAGCTTAAAATATTGTTTTTTTGATTTTTTTCTGTTTTGATATCATTTGAACTTTTTTGGATATGCATGTTCTTTTAGATCTGAGTAAGACATTGGACGAGTTACAGAAGACAGTGATTTTTGTGTGCTAACAACGATTTGTATGTGTACTCTTTAGTTGTGATTTGTTTTTGTAAATCTAAAGAAATATTAATGAAAAATATGGTAAATATGTTTACTTCTTAAAATTACTTGACATTATTAAACTAAACAAGAGTAGAATAAGAGTATGATTCTATGTATGTAAAACCAGTAATGATGTTTCTCAAGATGTAATATATTTGCTAACAATGTGTTTTCCACTTTTACAAAACAATGAAATAAAAAATTTCAATGGCCTTCAGACTCAAAACATGATGTTCATTGTGTAGTTTTTGTCATCTTTGGATCTCCTATACTTAGAAAAAAAAATAAGTTTGTAACTATAAACAACTTTTTCTTGTTAACTTACAATAGTTAGGAATTAAAACAAACAAAATATTTTAAGAAGTAAAACAAATAAATTTTGTAATTATATCAAACTAAGATATAATGAGTAGGTTAACTCTAACAACTTCAATTTCATGTACATATTTCTTGAAATTATTTAACAATTGTAATAGTACTTATCTTAAAAATACTTAACATTTTCAAAAATACAAGTTTATAAAACCTAACATGGAAGTCTTCTGGTAGAAGACTTCTAAACAAGTCTTCTCGGATTAGCTAGAAACATTAAAAACATGAAAGTTGGTAACCTCTAAATGATCACCAATCAAGTTATGAATCTCATTCAAGACCCCAAATATTGTCAAAAACACATGAATTAACAATAAAATTTTCATTGTCGTAGAAGACTTTCTTGGAAATCTTCTATTTAGGTCATTTTTTTCAATTGAAAATTTACAAATGAAGACTTCAGAGAAGTCTCCTCTAGAGCAGATTTCTAAGGAAGTCTTCCTTTGAAAATATTTGTTTACTTTTGTAATATTTGCTTACAACAGATTTTCGTGGAAGTCTTCTCAACTTTTACATTAAGTCTTCTTACAGTCGGAAGACTTACGTGGAAGTCTTCAATTAACTATATTTGATTTTTGTTGAGAAGACTTTTGGGGAAGTCTTCCGCTGGAAGATTTCCCTGAAAGCCTTCTGTCATTACCTTAGGTTTGACCAGAATCATGGAATAAAAAACTGGAAGATGTAAGCCTTCCAGTTTAAATTAGATATTTAAATTTAAATTTTCAATTGAAAAAGTAACCTACGCAGACTTTCACTTAAGTCTTCTAACCATAAGCAAAATTAATGTAAATGTTGAGAAGACTTCCATGAAAGTCTCTTGGCGGAAGACTTACCGAAAAGTCTTCTATAGAAAGTTAAATTTCTGATACATTTTGTTTTATTGCAAAACTAACATGTTTATCCAAGATGACTTCCAGAGAAATCTTCCCTAAAAACACACACAAAAAGTCAATTGCAAAACTAACATTTGCTTTGACTAGAAGACTTCTGTGTAAGTCTTCTCACGAACAAATCTGGGAAAACAATTCAATTCATACCTTCAACCACTGAGAAAACTTGTTTACTAGTTCCCCAAGCACACAAACTTCACCACGACAGCTATCAATCGTTAATGACTAGGAATCATGAACTCGAATGGCTATATGAACGTTAAAAACTTTAGAATCAAAAACCTTGTTTTTTTTTTGGATGAATATAGAAAGAAATTGAGAGAGATGTTGTTTTTGTGGACAAGATATGAGATAGAATGACTAAAAACCAATTTCTTGATGCATTAGGAGCTTCATATTGGTTGTTCATGATTGTTGGGTGAATTAATGATAGTGGCATTTTTGTGAATAATTGATGAAGATGAGGCTTATAGAGTAAACACACAATTTTCAAAAAAGAAAAAGTTGTGGCATTTACGTGAATAATAAAAACTTCTGAACAGAATAAGACAAGTTAAAGTTCAAAAAAAAAAATTACTTTATGTTTGATTTCGAGTTTTGAGTCAATTTTGCAAAACACTCTAATAAAAATAGTTGTATTTCAATTCAGAGTGTATATATTAACTCAATGTAGCCACAAAGTGATTAACTAACTAATCGAGAATCTACACCCAAAATTAGAGATCTAATTAAAAAATAATATATTAATAATTATAATAATACTATTATTTATTTTATAAGTATAAATTACCAACACTCAACACAAATTAATAAATAAAAGTAGACATCAACCTTTTCTTTGTGTGAAACTAGTAAGACATCAACCAGCTGTTACATTTTACTTACTTAATAAACTTATGTGTGCATGAATTTTTTAAAAACTATCATTATATTTTTTTTATGTATCTTTGAATTGATCAATATTTTTTTTGTTTCATTTGATTTTAAGAAAATCATACATTATATTATATATAAAATTACCTAACTATATTTAAAATTTAATGCAGCAACGAAATTAAATGTAAATCAATACTATTATTTGCGAAGTGATTTTTCGCAACGGAGCTTACACGTTGAAAGTTGGAGTGGTTAATATCGTTTATACCCTTAATGAATAAAATATATAAATCAGCAAAAAATAAAAAACGAATTTAATATTTATTTGATTAGATAATTGATTTAAATTAATAATAATGATAAGAATTATCCATAATATAAATATATATTTAAAATAAAAAGATAATTCCTATATTTACTGTGTTGTTATCCGGAAAATATATTTTTAATAAAAAAAATCAGAAACAAAATACACATAAATAAGTATTCATAAACTAAAATTTTTAATTGTATATAATTTAAAAGAGAAGATTGAAAAAAATATAATACATAATTATTTATTCAAAAATATAATAATATAATATAATATAATATAATGATATAGATATATATATATATATATATATATATATATATATTTGTGAAGTTATTTTTCTCCTCTGAACTCACACGTTAAATTAAATTTATATTTTATATGGTTAAACCTTAAGAATGAATTAATCATAAAAAAAAAATATCATTAAAAAGAAAAAAGTACGTGTTTGATAAAAATAAATTAAAATATATTGTATTATTATCCAAACTAATATTATTCTTTTTGTAAGATCAATTTTTGAATGTATATTTATCGGTTCAATTTATCAAATGGAAAGATAGATTTCTATTTTATTTTATTAATTAAGAAGAAATGAAATAGACTTTCGATTTTTCAAAGTTTTAAAAGAAAATTTAGTTTTTTTTTAATTTCTTAATAACTTTATCATGTAGAAAAGTTTAATGTTTTAGGTCAAATTTTGTGGATACAAATAATCATGTATTTTGATGATTTTTTAAATTGATTTAAAGATAGTTAAGCCCGCATGTGCCAGCAAAACATCTGGTAAATAATTAATCAATGCACATAGCATCCATATATCCATAACCTTATGGTTGTCATCTTTTGGTATATGGAATGTGTATCTGAACTACGGATGATTCTCAAACCAATTCATCTCTATCCTATTAAGGGAAAGGTTTAAATCTTTTTGGGTTTTCAAAACATCAGTAATAAACACACCTCATCAATATCTTGTTCTTTTTCTTATGCTCTATCAGTGAGAAGTACATGAACATATGTTTTATAGCTCTCGGTTCATCCTCAGAATCCTAGAACAAACAGTGGGAATAAATGATACCTAATTATACCAGTAGTAAAAAAAAGAGCCTAATTTAACCTACTCCTACTGAAACGAACAACATATCAGTAACCTCTGTCCAATTACTCAATTAAAATCAATAACTATCATTTCTTTCTATCAAAAATAAATTCGATATCCCTAGTTCGACCAAATTGTTTTGACAAACTATGAGAGTAAGGTAGAAATACTAACACTTTTCTCCTTATTCTTGCTTACAGTTCATCTGCTACTTCCCTCATCATTATCTTCTTCATCTTCATTGGTCTGTACATCATCAACAACACAAGTCTGTGACCCAAAGCTCTCATCAGATCCTCTTTTTCCTTCTTTACCAAATTTATTCTCAGAGTTAATGTCTTTTTGTAGTTGTTGTTCTTCTTCTTCGTCACATGAGTTATCTTGTTTCTCATTATCTTCTTCTTCTACCTCATCCTTAACTGATTAGCTCTTTTTTTCCCCTTCTGCTGAATTCTCATTTACTTCTTCTTGTATTTCATCTTTAATTGTTTGTGTTCGCGCCTTCTTTCCTTTTAACTGAGTTCTCGTTTTCTCTTTTTTTTTATACATCATCTTCAACTGTGTTCGCGTCTTTTTGTTTTTAACTGACTCATTCTCTTCTTGGTTTTCTATTTCATCCTTAATTGTGTTTGTCTTTACTTCTGAACTTCTTTTTCAAGAGAAGTTATCTTTGTTACACGCTTCGTTTTGTTTTCTTCCTTCTAGGTCATCGTTTCTTTGCTATTAGTTTTTTCTTCCCTCCTAAGTTTAGAACAACTGACTATCCACACTATATACTTGAAAAAAGAGAGACGTGACACCCATTCGACTTCAAAGAAAACAAATTCATGCATTTAACTCTTCCTGAATCGAAATCGCGATCAATGAAAAAATTAAAATCTCCTAGTTTGTTTCTTTCTCTGCTAATTCTCCCTAGTTTCGGATGAGATTAATATCCCTTAAAAAATTTCGATCAAATATTTTTGAGAGCCAATGATTTCAGGTTTGGGGTAAGTGATTTTAAAATCCGTTTAGATCTGATGGGTTATTGAGTACGTTTGACTTAGTTCCCAATGTAAATATCATCACTTATGATGATTTATATGTAATTTACTTAGAACTAACTGAAAACAAAAATACAAGTAGAAAAGGGATATAATATCCCACCTCATATGGCAGCTGGTATCTGGATATATAGCAGTCACGGGGAATCTGACAAGACGCCAAATGCGTTGCGACAATTTTTGCCCCAGATATGGTGAACCAGATGAATCTGCTAACCATGCTATCTTTGAATGTCCACCGGCCTTGCAGACATGGACCATTGCATTGACACCCTCACGCCCAGGAACCTTCCCAAAAACGAGTATATTTGTAAATATGAACTACCTGTTTTGGCGAAAGAATGAGATTTAAGGCCCTGTTCTAGATAAGGACCCTTGCCCTTGGATTGTTTGGTTCTTATGGAAACAACAGAATGATAAACTTTTCAGAGGCATCTCAAGAGATCCCCTTGAATTGGTGAGACATGCAGAAAGTGAATACAATGCTTGGTTTGAAGCAAATATAAAAAAAAACTAAAGTAGACCTGACATATCAAATGGATATGCAAGTCCTAAGCTTGAAAGACATTTGTCTAGTGGATGGATCATGGACAGCGGAAGCAGTCCGAAGTGGATATGGATGGACTAGGGAAGGAACAGTTCTTAGGTCTAAGGAACAAAGAAAACCGTATGTCTTTTTTGCACGCAGAATTGGAAGCACTGATGTGGGCGATGGAGATGATGATTCAAAATAATGCCTGTCAGCACTTTGGGACGGACTGTAGAAATGTTATGGCAATGATACAGAATTCGACGGACTCGCCAAGCTTCTTAACAGAACTAGGAGAGCTCGCCCTACTGAAGACCATACTTCCAGACTTTAAGATCTCATATGTGCCAAAGACGCAAAATCGGACCGCAGATGGTTTAGCTAGGGCTGCTCGTAATTTTTAGCTAGGGTTGCACGTACTTTTTATCGCCATTGTGTTTCGTTGGTTGTTCTATTCCGGTCTGGATTCTCGGACCACCTCAAGCTTGAGTAATATAATAGCCTTTTGATGTTAGGACATACCAGATAGATGTCGGGACAAACCAGATGATTTCACGAAACAGTCGTCTTTAATATTATTAATTTTTTTGTCAACAGAGTTTCATTGAAACTAGCCCATTGGGCAGTTTTACAAGGTTTAACATTTACAAACGAGGTCCAATAACACTAAAATAAGAGAAGTCCTAATAGATCCAAAATAGAGATCGGTATACGATCGCTGTCCTTCCGAGACTGTAGTCTCCGCCTCCTCGATTCGTCGCCGCCGGGAACCTTCTGCAATCAAACTTCCATCTTTTGCTTCTCACCACCTGAGAATACATGATATCCTCGATGTAAACGCTAAAACCTTCTAACTCTTCTACTCCAACCTTCGCTTGTGTTATGGCTCTCCATCAACGGCCGATTATAAATGCGAGATAGATCAAATCGACCAACATAATATCTTTTGCTAGACCGTCCCAGTAAACACCGGCTCTTCTAAACCTCCGTTAAATCAACCGATGCTAATCTAACTTCACTACTTTCTTGTTGCAAAGATACATTACTCAAGCATATCCTCTTTATTGATTTTAAGTAAAGATTAACTCTTGTTCAACATGATTAAGTGTGTATCATTGAATAGAAAGAGAAACCGACACAAACAAATGGAATTTGATAATTTTGCAGAGGAGGAGACCGATCTAATGATCGGGACTTATTGTTCAACCCAAAAATGAAGAGATAAGATAAATATGAACCGACAGCTTCAACTTTGGATTAAAAGCACCGCAAAATCCCCAAGGGAAAAGAAAGATCCGCTAAAAGGAAAACTAAGTTCGATTTATAGATCGAAAAGTATATTTACATAAAAAAACAAAAAGAGGTGTTGGTAACCGCGGCCACCAAAAGCAGTTCCCGATTACTTGTGTCTAGAGATAAGTTGGAGAAAAGGGTCTAGTGAGAGTGTTGAGGATGAAATTCCAGTCATCTTTAAAACAAACAAAAAAACATGTAAATTGTGCAAATTATACTTCGATTTTTTTTTACCTCCTAAGACACGTTTTGTCTTATTATTTACTCATTTAGACACTTCCCACTTGGGGAACACATTATCACTGTTGAAACTCTGTTGAAAGTCATCGTTACCCTCGTTTCTTACCACTCCACGTTGACCTAACCACAGAGAATTTAACTCTGGTTCCACCTTTTACCTTTACGACAAATCAAAACCCAAACCTTTTCTAAATCCAGATCCGATAACTTCTACTTTCCCCTTTTCGAAATCCCTTTTACCCTTTTTCATCGTTGTCAAACCCCATTTTTTCTCGACATCAAGTTCTTCTGCAATCGACGATGTTTAATGGCAAAGAAGAAATCCAAGTCTTCTCAGCCGACGGCGAAGAAGAAATCTGTTGTTTCTCCTGACTCAGATCCGCCGCAGTCTTCCAGAGGTTAGTATTTCGGTTACTCCTACTCCCCTATTATCGAATTTCTTGTGTTTCTTGTTCAAATTTCATTTCTTTGTCCGTCTTCTGCATTTCCGATTTTTGTACCTTATTAGGGTTTTTCTTCAAAATTTCCAATTGCTGTTGTTTTTTCTGTCTTCATCTCTATTTCTTTGTCCGTCTTCTGCATTTCCGATTTTTGTACATTATTAGGGATTTTCTTCAAAATTTCAAATTGCTGTTGTTTTTTTGTTGGTTACTCGCGGTTAAATTTTGTTATCTTTGATTTCCAGCTAACAAACAACCGGATCCTCGTCTCCCGTTAAGGTTATTTGCGACTGATAGGTCCCCCATCAACAAGCTCAACATATATTCTTCACCGGAGATCCTCGCATTCATTCGTCATCTTCTCAGAGATACTCCACAGTTCAAAATCATCCGAGAGTCATCTTTTGGAAAGCTATTCGATATTCCTTCCCGTCAAGCTCCCGTATCTACAAATCTCATTCACTCGTTCCTCACTCGCCAATTACTAAGTGAGGACGAGCACACACTCTGGTCCGTTTTTGGTGGGAATCCTCTCCATTATGGTCTCCAAGAGTTTGGAACTGTAACAGGTCTGAATTGTGGATCTTTTCCAGAAGATTATCATCCTGACACAGCCAAGACTGTTGTTGCGGGTAAAGATGGAGTCTGGAAAAAACTTTTTGGGAAGAAAAAGATCATAACTATAGCGGAGCTCTGTCAGATGCTTGAGGAAGAGAAGGACATGTCTGGTTGGAAGAAGATTCGAATAGCTCTGATTATCATAGTCGACGGTGTTCTCATTGCTCACCAACAAGTCCCCCGACCCACTCCTCGATATGTTAGGATGCTTTCAAGTCTCAAAACATTCTTTGCCTTCCCTTGGGGTAGAGAATCTTTCTTGAAGACCATCTTGTGCATGAAACCACCCATGCCTGCTCCACCTAAGATCAACGATCCTGTCGCTTGCCTCGTGCACAAACTCAAACAGCAATCTTTCCGTCTTCAGGGTTTTCCTCTTACACTCCAATTAGTTGCCTTCCGCGCCATCCCACAACTGCTTCAGTTCATCCCTGCTGCTCTCAACCACCGCACGCTGATGAACCTTGAAGATGGTTACCTACCCCAACACGGCTCCATCAGTGCTCTTGATATCCTACGTGTCGAATTTTACTCTAATGTAAGTAACCTAGCTAAAGTTTTCCTTTTCTGGTAGTGTTTGAATTTAAATGTTTTTTAACTAGTTAACTAATGTCCACGTCCACAGTCCTAAATGCAATTTTTGTGTAAGCATTTAAGTAAGTTTTTTAACTACTTAAATACTGTCCACAGTCCCAAATTCAGTAAGAAGCTCTTACTTGTGTACCAGAGTACTACTAATGTTCAACGAGTATCATATAGAGTTAAGAAGTGTTTCGTCCATTGATTTTATTTCTTAATTTTTTGGGTTTACTCATGTTCTCCGCTTGTGTTTCGTCCATTGACTTGATTATTTAAATATGTTGGTTTACTCATGTTCTCAGCTTGTTGTCACACCGGTCATAGCTATCGAAGGACAAGCGGAGCCTGGTTGGGGAGAGTGGTCAAATTCAACAAATTAAGGACGATCGCGTTACATACATGGAGGACCTTATAGCTCATAAGTACAAATTCAACAAGTCAATGTGGCCTGGTGGGGTAACAACGGAGCCTTTGTTTGAACAGCCTAAAGATCGTTGTGACCGTCACGGGAAGAAGAAGCTCACTCGGGTCAAACAATCTCCCAAACCAAAGCTTCAAATCAACAAGGAGTCGTCTTCTAGGAAGCAAAGGCGCATAAGTTCTTACTTCACACCATCAAATGTCAACAGTATGACCAACCAACAACTAACGGATATTGTGTTGACACTTCAAAAGCAGATGAAACAGATGCAAAAAACAATGAAGAAGATGAAAAGAAAAGCTCATGGAAGGAGATCATCATTCCATAAAGTCCTATCTCATAGCAAGAAGCATCGCACATCTCAACAAGAAGGACATGGAGCACCCTTCGATCAGGTATAATGTACACACACACTTTTATTCATAAAAATTTACATTCTCTGCCATTAGTTTCTCTAGTTTCTTATTAACCCTTTCACTTTTGTTTATAGGATATTCCGGCCACACATCAGAGCGGTGATGAGTCTGCACACGCCAGACCTCTCGACATCAATCCTCCAAGCGATAAGGTGATGTTCAACCAGCCTCCAACCGAATCCAGTTTGTGTTTCAATTGAGTTAAAGGAAAAAAATTATAATAAAATAAATAATCTGTTTCTTGGTCACCTATAGGATGTGGATGGTATGGAGATAGATGATCATGAGGAGCACCAGTCACCTATCATAAGTCAGTACGCAGCTCATCTCCACCGACAGGCTTCCACACACCAAGTAACGTTCAATAATTCCTGGTTACGCATATCTAAATTAATGGACCGCCTTTATCTAACTAATTCTGTATTTTATCATGTTAGGATGTGGATGCTATGGAAAACAACACAGACACCGTCCACAGCTCACCTGACCACAGTTTAGCAGATGACCCTGATCCTACACCACTGGTTTCATCCCACATTTCGAACGACAGTGACTTGAGCATTGATGACCTCAATCCCAAAGACAAGCTAAAGTTCAATAGGTTCAATCATTTCTTGTTCCACATATATGTTAAATGCTTCCTAATGGGACCACCGTAATTAATACCTCTTTCTCTTCTCATGGTAGGATGTTGATTCTTTGGAAAACACCAAAGACACCAGCCACAGCTCTCCTGAGAATGACCACAATCAAGATGAAGACCAGGTGATGTTAAATCTTTCCCAAAAAAATAAAAATCTTCCCCCTTTAAGATAGAACATCGTTCCTTCTTTCTTTCAACTCATCATTGAGTTTCGCTGTTAACCTTGACTAACTCTTATCATGGTCTGATTTTGATGCTATTATTTTAGGTGGTAGATACTATGGAACAACACACAGAGGACGCACACAATTCCAGTTTGTGTAAGATGTGGATACTGGTCACTACTGAGGAGAATGTTACAGACCAGGTGATTTTTACTCATACCCTCTTCCACATAATTCAACTTTCATCCACCACCGATTCTAATTAGTTAAAAAACATCATTTTGCTCTTTTTTGGTCTGAATGGTAGGATGTCGATGAAATGGAAAACGATAACCAAGATGTCCACCCCTCACCTGTCCACGACACAAACAATCTGAATGCATCCACAAATGAAAATGACGACGATATCCACACAACTCCTGTCCGAGCAGATCAGAAGACCACGGAGACTCGTACTTTCGGAAAGCTATACCCGGGACAATGGGACCCACCTTCTAAAATCTACGATAAAGCTGATCACCCAGACAGCCCCGAGATTAATCACATCCTCTATCATGGTCTCAGGATTTACGACAAAACGGCTGTTAGCCCAGACCCACCACTATCGACAGGTCCCATATTCGACCAAACGGCTGGTCCATCCTCTCCTCCACGAATTCGTTTACGTTTGTCTCCCCTACCTTTCACTCCACTTAAATCACCGGTCAAGAGTAATTAAAGTGGTCTTGGTTTCGCGAGCCATGCAACAACACCCAATGCCTTTAAAGCCACAGCTTCGGCTAACTCGCCACCGGGCATTGGACGTCCCACATCTGAGGATCAGGTATTTCTTCTATATATGACCTATTTATAATTACATCACCTTCACAAATCAAATAACTTTTCATTTACTTGACTAAAATTGAATCAGGCTGCTGAGGATCCCTTCGTCGATCTCAGAACAACAAAAGACCCCGCCAGACACGTTCCATCTCCCCTAGAAAACCTTCTCGCTAAGGAATTTTTCAACTCCTCGCTGATTCCTGCTTTGGATCTCATCACCCCACTACCAGACAGGGAATGGGAGCTTTTCCATAGTGTCCTCAAAACCAACATTGATGTGTAAGATTTACTACCAGCATCTCAGTACTGTATTCATGTCAAGTTTTAGGATTGTTTTTTTAATCCCATCCCTTTTTAAAATTGTAATTGTCTCACAGGTTCCATAGCACTCCATATGAGTTTCAGTTTTCAAACAAATTGCTCCTAGAGATTGCCCAGCCTAAACAATTGACAACCTCATATGTAAGACACCCCCTCTCTGTTTGTTCAAGATCATTGTCTGATGGTGTGTTGTCTTTAACTCTAAGCATTTGTTAAATGTCCAGAAAATGAAAATTCTTGTCCACATGCTCTCTGCGAGACACTCTGAGATTCTAAAGAATGAAAAAGCATCCTTCGCCCCTCCCACCCTTGCTTCAGCTATAAACAAAGCTTTCATCACTTTCAACAAGTGTGGTAAGAAGAAGAAGGACACTTTCGTCTGGGACAAGCGTTTGGTGGACATTGTGCTCTGCCCTGGAAATAAATGGATGGAGGACATCCACACCATCTACACGCCCATGCTCTGGAACAAATCTCACTGGGTTGGGTTAGCAATCAACCTCGACATGGGTTTGGTAGAAGTACTTGATCCTCTCCCAGCTTTGAATGGAGTTAGACGCATGGGTAACTTGATGAAACCAGTGCTTGCTTGCCTCCCTTACCTTGTGAAGAAAGTTGCCATGTGTGAGCTAACCCAATTCGCTGGTGTGAAGCCGTTTGTCTGCAGCCGTATTCCAGACATCTATATCAACGGTCGTTCTGGTGATTGCGGTCCTGTTACCATGAAGTTCCTAGAGTTGCACGCACATGGTGATCCATCCCCTGGAATGGCCGGCATCACAGACAAGATTGTAGAAGACATACGCAAGCAGTACGCAATGGACATCTACAAGACGTTGGTGCTTCCTGCGTACTATGCTGCCCACTGCAGTGATGATTAGAAGCTACTATCAATGTCTCCTCCCAACCTTTTGGTTTAATATATTGGGAGTGTCGTAGTGCTTAGGTCTTTTGTCTACGATGTTACATAATCCACACTATCTATGATGTAACTTAAGACTTATTAATCTATTAAGACTACTAATGTTTTACGATACTCTGTTCTTTGTCTCTTTTGTGTCCAATAATCATTTTTTGTCCACAATCACATCCAAAGCATTGTGGATGTCATTCCGTCCACATCCACACAATTTGCGTACACCTCATTTAACCTAGAAGTCAGACTTCAACAGAACTTTCATTTTCATTAAGTATCTACACCAACAAATTACCGAGCCACAATCCCTAGCCCGCCCCCAATTCCCTCCTATTTTTTCATTTACATTACCGATTATCACCACCCAAATCCCTAACAAACTCGTTTCAACTTCCACATTCGTCATTAGCTCATCCTCTTCCTCCTCCATCTCACATTCAAGGAGACAAACAACTGGAATACCCACTCGTTGTTGGTGTGGAGCTAATCTAACTACGTTTGGTGCTCAAACCAAGGATAATCTCTTACGCAGGTTCTACAGATGCGAGATTTGGCTCAAGGTACGTTCAAACCCCACCATATATTGTTTACCAATATCACTTCATGTGAAAGACTGATCTAATCCGCTTAATCATTAACAGAGGAAAAGTGAGCACCACTTGTTCAAGTGGGTCGATGAGGCAATTGTAGACGAAATCAATATTGTTGATGCAAAACAATCCCAACTAAAAGAAGATCTCGACTCTTTCAAGCTGTGCACGGCAAGACGTTTGGAAAAACATGCCAAACAAATCGATCAAACCATACAACAGATCCAAATGCTCATGGATGCCAACACAAACAACTGTGCCACTGGTGACAATTCAGCTACGAGCTCTGAAGATCCTAAAGCGTCCCCCAAGGATCTCTCTTCTGCCAATTCATTGTCCAACATCGCAGTTGCAGCCATTGCACTTGGGGCTATGGTCTGGATCTACGCTAGGATCAGCAACTAGATGTTTAAATGTCATTTTCAATTGTCCTATTTTCTTATGCAAACTAATGCTTTAGATTCTAAACTACTCTAGGTGAAATGAATGCTTTAGATTCTAAACTAATGCTTTGTAATGTCTCTGCTTCTTGATAAACTTGTTCTCATATGTTGTGATTCCAACTAATTTATTTTTTGTCACAATTAGTAATCCTTTTCACATGTCTTACATAATCTTTTATGTTAAATGTGTGTCCAACTCCACAACCTACCCAAATTTAAACCTTACAAATTCAAGACTACTCCAAATTCATAACCTTACAATACGAATACTCACAAGACCAACAAGACTAGACAACTCCAAAGAAAACATGTCCACAAGGTATTTTGATATTATCAAAATACTTACAACTACACCTCTTCTCTGCTAGCATTACTTTGTCTGACCTCCCAAATTTTCCCAAGATTTGAGAAGTCCACTCATTCACAGAGTTAATGTAACTTCCTTTAACAGTGGCCATATTCTTTGTCATCTCTTTGTCCACCTCTATACTCACTGCGCCACTGTGTTTCCCCGCCTTCTTCCTACGCGCACTGAACCACCTTGTCATCATTCTCTGAATGAACTTTATCAACTCTATAATGTTGGCTCCTCTCCCTTCCAATAGCGCATTGTTAAGCTGCTCAGCAATATTACTAGTCATAATGTTATATCTCTCACCCGGGAAATTGACTCTTGACCATCTTGCTGACCAATTTTACAAAGATACACCCCACAAGCACTGTTAGTGGCCCTTATCTTCCCATAAAGTTCCTTGAACTCACGTGGCACATGCACCATCGCTGTCTTCGTCACCAACTCTGCTAAGTGCTTACTTGAAAACCTTGAATTCACATTTCTGGCCAAATGTACTATGCAAGCTCCATGCTTCGCTTGAGGATACTCATAGCATTGGAGATGGGCACCGCCCTGTAAGATATAATTGCAATAGTAAGGGAATCTCCTAAAATCCTCTCTACTTTCTGCAAAAACCACGTCCACGAATCCTCATCCTCAACGTCCACAACTGCAGAGGCGAGAGGGAAGATCTGGAAATTAGCATCCTGCCCACTAGCTGTCAAGAGAATTCCTTTGTACTTGCCGCTAAGATGGGTTCCATCAATCACCAACACATGCCTCAGCTTCCTGAACCCACTAATCGAAGCCCCAAATGCAAGAAACAAGTAAAGGAAGCGTTCATCTCCCTCGTTGTCTAGATCCGTCAGCAAATCTACAATTGTACCCGGGTTTGCCAACTGAAGCATGTGCATATATTCTGGTAGCTTCAAATATGCGTCCTCATCAGAACCACGCACTCCAAGTATAGCTTTCTCTTTAGCCCTATAGCACGTCATATAAGAAGCATTCACACGTAGGTCTTCCAGAAGAAGTTTCTGCAAATCACGAGCCACAGGAGCCTTCCCGGGGTTCCCAAACTTTGCTTTGTACACTGCCGCAATGACACGAGATGTTGCTCTACTCTTGTAACCTTGTCTGTATTCAATTGGGCAGAGATGAGCTAGTTGAGCCTTCCTTATCTCATAGTAACCACACCCACGAATCTCATGAGCCGTTACCCGCCAATCAAACCTCTTTTCGGGACACTCCACAACAAAAGAATCAACCTTAGTCCTAGTTTGCATGAACTTAAACTGCTTCTTTATTGCATAAATTGCCAACGCAATCTGACAATCTTCCTTGCTACCAAACACTTTCCCAACAGCTATTTCACTGTCATGTTCATCAACATCCATATCAGGAATTTCAGACACATCATATTCAGTGTCATCAAACATTGGAGGAATATCAAACTCCTCATCATCAACATCACCGAGTTCTCGGGCATGAGGACTACCAATGTTAACACCAGCATGACCATCACTAACACCTCCCATCCAAGGATTATAATCCTCTGGCTTCGGTGAGTTTTCTTTGTTACCACTGCTTGACCCACCTACCTCAACATACGTCCTGGGTCCTGAATTTTTGTTTAGGCCTGCAAAAATCTCATCCTCATTAAATACAACATTTACAGCATTTGAACCTCCGTAGTCTCCATCTAATAAAGGCTTCCAAATCTCTGAGTCGTAACCTCTTGGCCTTACATCCATCTCCTCCAAACCAACATCTTCTACACTGTTACCTCCATAACTGAAACCACTGTCATCAAGACCATCACTGCTTTCTCCTCTTACTCTTTCACAGCTCATCACTCTTCCTCCCACCTTCTCAGCTTCTCGTACTAAATCTTTATCTTCCACAAGGTTAATAACCTTTGTCTTAGACCAACCAGATGATACATAACCCTTTTTAGATGACCCAGAAGAAAAAACCTTGCTGCTTCGGGTGACACAAAACCCAAACCTGAATCGTCCGCAACATCAGTGTCCACATTACCGACGTCCACACATCTGGGTTTCTCTTCGAACTTCGCAAACAAGTTCATATCCCCTTTCACTTTCATATGTTTGCAGAAATACTTCACAGTCCCATCGCTTGTAATCAGAACAGGTGGAGTCCTAATCCCTGTTGCAAGCTCAATAGTTGTAGGTGGCCAGTAGCTCAAAGCAACACCAAAACGAGTTTCATCCACTCCAAACTCCTGCAGTACTCTGCGTTCAAGTTCCAGACAACCAATGCCATCGTATACGGGCACCATACGACCCATGCGATGTTTCTCGATGATGAAATCCCATTTACCTCCATCTCCACACACCCACTCGCTGCTTAAGACCAAGCACTGCTCGTCCATCCTCGTTCTTGACTCCTTCCAAAATCCTTACAGAAAAGTCATTTTGACGACAAAATTTAGATATCAGTTTGTTAACAGAGTTGTTTACTAGTGAAGGTGATTTTTACAAAACTAAACACCCTAACCAGACTTCTCTTCTTCACCGGCGGAGAGCTACTTCTTCTGCGCCTTCGAGACACTGACTCATGCATTAATCACCTTACCTACTAATTACAAACACAACAACCCTCACCATTGGATCGATGTCCATCCGACGGTTCCTATCTGTCTCATTTAAGGAAACACACCAACACTTTCTTTTTCTCTCGGTTTGAATAAAGCAGACAAAGTTTTATATTAATAAAATAGAACAAAGACATAAAAAACTTCACCTGCGGTTAACCAAAGCAAAGGGGCATTTCTGTATAAACACATGGGGGGAAAGAGGAAGGAAGTGCCCCTCAAGTGATATGTGTCTAATGTTGTTAAAAAAGAGTACAATGTGTCTGATTCGGTAATCAAATCCTTAGAAAATGGTGTTTCGGACAAAAAAATACTTCTTAGAATATCTTTACACAATAATACTCAAGGGCCAGCAGATTCATTGGGTTTAGGGTTTTACACAAAAATTGATTCTCTGCATAAACTCTCCTTCCTCTTAGCTCGAGTCTCCAGTGCCGTGGTTAGAGATTATGTTAGTCTCGGCATGTTCGACGAAGCTATCAATTTCATGTACCGGAGTAAACATCTTGGTTGTGTCCCAGGTATTAAGTCCTGCAATTTCTTGATGAACCGTTTGATTGAGTTTGACAAAACTGATATGGTGGTGGCTCTTTTCCAGTAGCTTAAGCAGCTTGGTTTGTCTGCAAATGACTACACTTATAAGATTGTAGTAGAATGAGTTTCCATAGCTCCTGTTGTTGTTGGGGTTGCTGTTGCTGAAGGTGTTGGGCTTCTGTGAATTGAAGTTGCTTCTATGGCCTGTGTAGTTTATGTATCCTCCTTGGTTACCAGACCTCTGAAAACCAGCTCCACTGACCCAGTTTACATCTTTTTCTATATAATCTTCACCTGCAGTCTATGCGTCCTCCACTGAACAGATTTGCTTGTTTATCAACTTCTGAATGGTGTCCAGCTTTGCTTGTACTTCATTGATATATTCCTCTCCAAGGAATGATGTAGCTTTTGTCTTCATGAAGTTCTTAGTGCTGTTGCTGGAAGCTAAATTATCAATGAGCTTCATAGCCTCTTGTGGATTCCTGGTGTTGAAGTTGTCTTCGCTAGCTGTATGAAGAGCTCTCTGATAGTCCAATGTGATGCCTCTGTAGAAAGTGAAAAGGAGTTGCACTCTATTGAAACCATGGTGTGGCAATCTCTTTGGTAGGACTTGAATCTGTTCCATGCATCTTTGAATGACTCTTCAGGATTCTGAGTGAATGTAGCAAACGTTTTCCTCCATTCTTCAGCGCGTGACTCATCAAAAAAGTTACGCAGGAATGCGTTCTTGATGTCGCTCCAGGTTGTGAGAGAACCTGGTGGTAGTTTTCTAAGCCACTGCAAAGCTTCTCCAGATAGAGAGTACTTGAAAAGCTTGCAGAGAAGATAGTCTTGAGGATTCCATTGGCTTTTATGACGGTTATGAGATCCTTGAACCTCTCCAGATGGTCCATAGGATGATCATTGGACAACCCACAAAAGGGTATTTGTCCTACAAGGGTGTAGTACTGCGGCTTAAGCTTGAAATCTCCTCTCTGAATAGCAGGAGGGCGGATGGCTGATTGGTTGGAATAGAACTGATCTGGACGGTTGTAGTCAGCCAAAGATCTAGCTTGGTTAGCCTCTTCTACAGGTTGAATGATGCCTACAGGTGCAGTCTCTTGCTCAGGTATGATCTCCTTCTGAGCGTTCAGCTTCTGACTTGTTGCATTACGCAGGTGACCATCTTGATCACGCAGGTGACCATCTTGATCACGCAGGTCTCCATTCTCATCGGTAGTGAGAATAATAGGCGCTAACATGTCTCGCCAGTTAGTATCGATCGATGTAAGATGAGGTATATCGATCGATTTCTGATTAAGGGTATCGGTCGACGAAAGGTTGTTGATGTCGAGCGATGTGGCGGTGAGAGTATTGGTCGACGTTGAAGGTGTCTCGGTCGACTGTGGTAGGCAAGTATCGGTCGACAGGGATGTGTTGATGACGATCGATGAGGAGCGTAGGTCTTTGTGGATGCTACGTTCCAAGCCGTGAGGATCTTCTGAGTACAAAAGGTTTTTGTCATTGTTGCTTCTAGTACTGCTGGGCATGTACCTGAAAAAGACAAGAAAATTTTTTTGGTGTCAGAAGATAATTTAAACAATAAAAGAAAAATAACCTAGACCTAATCAGATTAAATCCAATGTTATCAAAGTTCCCCAGCAACGGCGCATAATTTGATATCCCTCAAATGTTTAACCCTAAGTGGATTACTCTCTCAAATAAGAGGTTTAGTTGTAGTACTTAGGGATCGAATCCACAGTGAACTAAGGAATACAATAGATATAATCTAAATGATTATGCTAGGTTGAAAAAGGTTTAAAATAGTAAAAGTTGCAGTTTATAAGCAATGGTAAGTTGCTTAAGAGAAGGGATTTTAGGTTTGAAACAATAAAAAAATAGTTAGATTCAAGGTTGCTATTCAGAAAATCAGGATTATAATGCTACAGATGTTTTAATGAATTGCTTCCAAGATATATGAGAACTTTGATTCTTAGATAGATCTAATAGCAGTCACTAAACAGACACATCCATTGATCTTATTGCCAGCAATATTGACCGATGTTTTGACAGCGATATCGGACGATATGGGTTGTTGTCGATCGATGACTCTATAGGAGTATCGATCGATATAGCACAAGATCCAATCAAATATGTGTTCACCAAGATCATAGACCGGCTCTCGCACAACCCTAGAGGATCTAAGCTTATGCCAAATGATTCCAGGAAAATGATAAACAAGTTAAATCACATCCATGATCATACTCTAGGTATCTACTCTAGAGTAAGCATTAGGGTTCACTTGGATAATGAATATCAACAATTTAACATTCCATAGTTGGGGCTAATCCCTCTTAACTATTTGAACCCTAAATCTAACAAAGAGATCTACTCAGACATAACTGAGAGACTCATAACAACTAGGTAATAATAGAAACTCATTGATAGAGGATTGAACATTTGGTTCTTGGAACAACAAATCTCGTTGTGTGTTTCCTCTAGATCTAGAATTCTATAAACTCTTAGAATTTAAGATGAAAAGAAATACTTTATAGAATAAAACAAAGTAACAAGGAAAGTATGCAAAGCTTTTCAAGTACAAAAGGTATTAAAAACACAAAAGGCATGTAAAGAACAAGAAAGCATGTCTAGCCAGACACAATGGCAAAAACTATAAATAAGAGTTCCATTAGGTTAAAAACTCATCAGGGGCATTTTTGTAATATTGGAAATACTTGGGCTTCAAGTCGGCCAAGTTGAACTTGTTATCCACGCATCGTATCGATCGATGGTACATGGTGTACATCGATCGATGGAGTATCTTGACTTCATCTTCAATAGAAGCGTCATCGATCGATTACACAGGGTGGGTATCGATCGATATGTGTCCTCATTGTCTGATCTTCATAGTCATCTCGGAAAACTCTCCTTTAAGCTCCAAAAGAGCACCTAAATCATCATTTTACTCCAAAGTGCTCCTGAACCTGAAAACATACCTAATAGACTCCAAAACATATATAAAACTCATAAAAACATATCAACACCATGGCTAAAAGCGGGTCAAAATCATGGTCTATCAGGCACCTTGGGAGTGTAAACACGAGCATGAACATGTTGCGTCTTGATAACATGAACAATGGGTTCAGGTTCAGTTGGCTGTTCTACGTCATGTTCTTTATCGAGAAGGTCCTCATGTAGGGGCTGTTCTACTTCCTTTTGCTTTCCTTTTTCTTCTGATGTAAGCTTTTTGAGAGCAGGGTCCAAGATTTGTCTTCCGCTTCTAAAATTAAATACATTAAAATCTTTGGGATTCATATATATTTTCCCCTTGAGTGTTCCCTGCTGCCTCTTAATTTTTTCAGCAGTTTGATCGATCTGGACATCCATCTTCCTTATGTGACTTGCTACAGCATAATATTTGGAATTCAATTCCGTGAACATATTGTCCATTCGAGTGTTTATCTCGTTGGTAACCTGGTTCAGTGCCTTTCCTTGAATCTGCTGACCTTGTAGAAGTTGATGCATCATCACCTTTAGTTAATCTGGCGGACCACGTCCGGCAGCCGGAACAGCCTAAATAGACTCCAAAACATAATAAATGGACTCTAAAACACTCTTATACCATAGGTAAAAACTGGTAAAATCATGGTATACCACATAGAATTAAGGAAAGGTAGAAAGAATGAGAATTACATTGGCTAGCTCCTCGGTATCCTACTTATTATTTGTTGATGATAGTATTTTCTTCTGTAAGGGAGAGCCCCGTGAATGTGATGAAGCAAGGAAAGTAGTAGAGGTTATGGGAATTCATCAGACAGTGTATGAATTTTGAGAAATCTTTGCTCCACTCTGGAAGAGAGATTCGAAAGATTGAAAGAAACAAACTAAAGAGACACTGAGCACTGAGAATGAAAGGGGGTATGGGTACTTATCTTTGTATCCCGGAGAATATAAGTGGATCGAAATGCAAACTTTTTGTTATCCTTAAGGAAAAACTCGATCATAGGATTAGTGGATGGTCTGGTAGGTGGCTGACTAAGAGTGGAAAGGAACTCGATAATTGGATGAGTGGATGTTGACTCTGGCTGGTTCTATGAACAGCTACGACTTTCTTCTATCTTTATCTCTAAAATCACGACATTACTCCAAAACATACCCGAACCTGTATACTCTAGAAAGACTCCAAAACATAATAAATGGACTTCAAAATACTTATATACCATAGGTAAAAAGTGGTAAAATCATGGTAAATCACGGAGAATCAAGGAAAGATACACAGAATGCGCTTTGCATGTGTTAGCTCTTCGGTATCCCACTTATTATTTGTTGATGATAACTTTTTCTCCTCAGGTCGTTCCTGCTGTGCAGCTGCTTGAGCAGCCAGTTTCTGCATTTAAATTGTTTGCTGCATATGTTGCATCTGCTGCTGCATCTGTTGCATAGTAGCAGCGAGTTGCTCTTGAGTGCCAAAGTCACCCATTGTGGTGGTATTTGGTCTTTGTTGATGGTTTGTTCTTTCTAACCTTGGAAGCTCGTCATTTGTAAGCGATGTTAATTCCCCTTGTGTATTACTCCATATTCCTTATGTGACTTGCAACAACATCATATTTGGAATTCAATTCCGTGAACATGTTGTCCATTCGAGTGTTTATCTCATTGGTAACCTGGTTAAGTGATTTTCCTTGAATCTGCTGACCTTGTAATAGTTGATGCATCATCCCCTTTAGTTCATCTGGCGGACCACTTCCGGCAGCCCGAACAGCCTGCACGTGGTTCTGCATGTTCTGATTCTGATACTGATTTTGAGCTTGGCTGAGGACGAACATCTTTCCTTTCTGATTCTTATAGTATGGCTTCTGATATCCAACATTATGTGACTGATTTCCCTGAGCTCTGTCGTTTGGGTTGTCCGTGTTGTCCTTGTATGAGAAAAGATGTTGGTTGTTCCTCACATTCGGGATCGGATGATAGTTCTTGAGTTCCCAACCCTGACCATTGACGTAACTAACTTCTTGCTGATCAGCAAGAGCAATTAAATTCTGTGTATCTTTCCTTGATTCTCTATGATATACCATGATTTACCACTTTTTACCTATTGTATATAAATATTTTAGAGTCTATTTATAATGTTTTGGAGTCTTTTTAGAGTATTTATAGGTTTGGGTATGTTTTGGAGCAATGTCGTGATTTTGGAGTATTTTGAAGATGAAGAAAGAAGAAAGTCGTAGCTGTTCATACAACCAGCCAGAGTCAACATCCACTAATCCTATGATCGAGTTCCTTTCCACTCTTAGTCAGCCACCTACCAGACCATCCACTAATCCTATGATCGAGTTTTTTCTTATGGAACACAAAAAGCTTGCATTTCGATCCACTTATATTCTCTGGGATACAAAGATAAATGCCTATACCCCCCTTCATTCTCTTTTTTTTTTGAATTATACAGAGGTATCCTGGCCTCACAAAAGTGATCCAGACTAGTCACGTGTTGCCACGTGTCGGTCCTCTGTCCCTGGCGATGCCGAAATGTTAATTCCCCAGTGGCCGGGATTCGAACCCAGGTGGCGGTATTCACAGTTGTAAACCCTTTACCACTTGAGCTAGAAGCCCCGGTTCCCCCCCCCCTTCATTCTCAGTTCAGAGTGTATCTTTAGTTGGTTTAATTAAATCTTCCGAAACTTTCTTCCAGAGGGGAGCAAAGATTTCTGAAAAGTTATACACTGTCCTGATGAATTCCCATAACCCTCTACTAATTTCCTTCCTTCATTACATTCACCGGGCTCTCCCTTATAGAAGAAAAGACTATAATCAACAAATAATAAGTAGGATACCGAGGAGCTAGCCCATGCAATGCTCATTTTGTCTACCTTTCGTTGATTCTCTGTGGTATACCATGATTTTACCACTTCTTACCTATGGTATATAAGTGTTTTAGAGTCCAATTAATATGTTTTGGAGTCTTTTTAGAGTATTTACAGGTTCAGGTATGTTTTGGAGGAATGTTATGATTTTGGAGTATTTTGGAGTTAAAGATAAAAGAAACTCATAGATGTTCACTGAACCAGCTAGTGTCAACATCCGAGATGAATGTCGATCGACACACCTCTTATCATCAATTAATAGCGAAGCGCCAGAGGCCCGACTTGATTCCTGGCGGACTTTAAACCAAAAATCTCAAACAATACAAGACTACCCCTTATTACTTTTAACCTAATATTTAACTGCTCTGCCTTTGTATTTGGAAACACACAAGCTTTTTACAGATCTATTAACACATCAAAAA
This sequence comes from Eruca vesicaria subsp. sativa, assembly GCA_932364175.1. Taxonomy (NCBI): domain Eukaryota; kingdom Viridiplantae; phylum Streptophyta; class Magnoliopsida; order Brassicales; family Brassicaceae; genus Eruca; species Eruca vesicaria. The sequence continues at coordinate 69,444 of CAKOAT010075043.1, forward strand.
ATGTAGGGTGTTTTAGTAAGTTGGAGAGAATATCCAAACTCCTTGAGAGCTTTGCATTGGAACTCAAGTTTTTCTACCTTATCCTGTCTATGCCTTCTGTTTAGATTATTGCTATGATTTGTTTTGCTATGTATAAGTAAATCACTTGTTAGATTTGAGGTTTGTATTAGGGTTACGAAAGATTGGCCAAAACTATAGAATTGTTAAGGTGATAGATATCCTTAAAGAAATTGGTTTTAATGATTGTGTATTAGAGTAGCTAACTAGAACTCTGATCTCAGGATTGTGGACGACTATGGAAGTAGGTTCTGCACCAGAATAAATTCCCTTAAGCTATGAGTTCTACAAAAAAGTGGGAGCTGGTCTAGTTCACTCTGTGCATTCTTTAATTAGAGGGATTTATGCTCCATCAAAAGCGTGTAATGACACTTGCTAAGTTTTCACATATTTCCGTAGAAACAAAAAGTGGTCCAACAAAGCCGGTTTTGCTTTCATGTCATACTTATAGGACATTTTTGTGCAGAATCGGGTGGGTTGGAGTAATGGCTAAGATTTCCAATGACATTTTTTATGATTGAATCATTTATTTCACCAACACCTGCCCATGCGTTTTCGGAATTCCTGGCCCTGTTTCTATTTACATGCTGTGAAGTGGAATGTTGTGTCGGGGCTACAGACTTAGTATTGGCTTGTGCAAAAGAGGTCCTTTCCTCTTTAACAGATTTAAACATTGTATCCACTGATCCAACTATGGAATCTTTGTAAGCCATAGCACCAGAGAATATCTCTTTAACATATGCAAGCGCCGATGAAACATTCCCACTACTTCGGGTTTCAGAATAAAAAGGAATAATGGAGGTGATTTTGGAGTCATCGGAGACATTGGCGTGTTTCTGCTTTTCGATTGTGTCTTTATTTCACACCTTTTCATTTTTAATGCATCATCTCTACATCAATTTTTTTCCACCACCTTTGACATCAACCACTTCATCTGCCCATATAAGTAAGGACTCATCAACATAACGTTGTGGATCTTGTGGTATGATGCTCGTAACAGACCCTGAGAAAAGAAACACAACATCAACCGCATCAAAGTTCAATATGTGTAAAAATAATTTCAATGATGTAGATCTAACTTGAATTAATTCTACAGCAAATAAAAATCATATAGAATAAAAAACAAAAACTCTTATTTTTGTCTACATAACGAGTATGGCCGGGACTTGTTCGGGTCAAAAATGGTTATCTCGAAATCAACGTATAAGATTGCTTCTCTATAAAAATATTTTTTTGACTTACTTTCAAAAAGATCCCAAGTCCTGAACTTAAGAGTCAAGTGATCAAATCACGAACAACGTCAAGTTGGATATACACCGTCCAAATCGCCATCGAGTGAGTTGAACGCTCCACGTCCAAATCGCAATCGGGCGAGTTGGAGGCTCCATGTCAACTCTCCATTGGGCGAGTCGGACCAAAGTCCAACTAGCCCGATGGCGAGTTGGATGCTCAGCGTTCAAATTATCATTGGATGAGTAGGACCCGCTAATCCAACTCGCCCGATGGTGAGTTGAAACGCACACCATCTAACTCGTTATCAGGCGAGTTGGATCTACTCATATGCCTCCTCTCTTTAACCGTGAACAAATAAACTCCATTGGAGTTACCGTTGGATCTCTACGATAAAAACCGCGAGGAAACGACCTTTCGTATGAATTCAAATTGATTGTATAAAACAGAAGCGGTTGACTTAAACAGCTTGACTACCTCGACTAAACGGTAGTTTGAATTCTTTTTAGAAAACTAACGCCATATCAAAATCACACTCGTCGCAAGGATATTGGTCGGCATTGGAAGCTCAGCTTGTATCATATTCAAATGCACCCTCGAGACAATGGAAATCAGTCCATCTGCAATCGTAGAAAACTCAAGCCCGCTTGTAGGTATCTCGGGGGAAGCTACCCTGACTCTCAGAACAATCAACCTCTCGGTTAAAGCCGGCAGTATAACAAAAAATGTGTAATTCCTAGTCACTGATCGGGCCACGTCGTAAAAGGCGATTTTGAGAACCTCTTTGTTGAACTCAATGCAAGCAGTCCCGTCACCATTCCACATGTGTCTCAAATTCCCATCCCCTCGCGGCATCAATACCATTTGGGGAGATCAGAAAGTCTTGCGAGTCTGCTTTTCTGCGGAATTAAAACTGAAAAATTAATCAACGGAAATTCTGCTTTAAAGAAAAAAAAAGATATCGACTACCCACTGATAATACCCCAAAACAAGATTAAACATAAATCTTTCGGCAATCGTGAGTAGTCAAAGCTTTAGAGAAAATGTTTGAGAAGACTTGTGAACCCAGACTATTGTGTTGCAAGAGGCACAAACCTGAGTGAGCCTTTAAAAAATCGAGCTCATAGCTTGTCTGAAAAAAGAAGTCAGACATGTTCCCATTGACTATGGAAGACATGCCAGGAATTAACATCAACATCGACCCAACTTTCAAACCCGTCAACCAAAAAAGATAAAAGGTTGGGACCAGAACGCACTGGTAACAGAGGTCGGGTAGTCCGACTGGCTCTCTAACCCAGTCGTCGTCAAAATGAAGAACGGAAAATGGCAAGTCTGCGTCGATTTCACCATCCTCAATAAGGCATGTCCATAGGATAGCTTCCCACTGACGCACATTGACCGCTTGGTTGAAGCAGTGGTGGGAACAAACTCTTATCCATCATGGATGCCTTTTCCCTACAATCAGACCATGATGAACACCGAAGATCGAGGAAAAAACACATTCATAACCGATCACGGTACTTACTGCTACAAAATAATGTGATTCGGTCTCAAGAATGCTGGTGCAACTTATCAATGACTCGGTAACCATATGTTCTCCAAAGAGCTCAAAAAATCAATGGAGTATATCAATGATATATTTGTAAAATCTCTCAAGGAGTAAGATCATATTGCACACCTCCAAGAATGTTTCGAGAGACTGAACATGCACAATATGAAACTGAATCCCGCAAAGTGCAGATTTGCAATAGCATCAGTTTAATTCCTGGTATACCTCGTCACCTATAGTGGGATCGAGGCTAACCCGAATCAAATCACTGCACTTATTGAAATGGCGATTCCAAGAACAAAACGAGAGGTGCCGAGATTGACCCGAATAGTCGCAGCGCTCAAACGCTTTTTCTCGCAATCAATGGCAAAGTGTTTTCCTTTCTACGACACTTTGAAAGGAAATAAGAAATTCAAGTTGTCCGAAGCGTGCGAATCCTTCCAATCGGTAAAACACTATCTGGTCACTCCCCCGGTACTCGCAAAGCCTGTAGAAGACGAACCGCTGTCTCTTTTCATCGGAGTATCAGTGACGGCTTTAAGCGGCGTCCTCATCTGAGCAGCTAGCAAAAGCTCATATTTTACATAAGTAAAACTTTGCTGGATGCAGAGACACGTTACCTGATGATGGAAAAACTTACACTTGTGGTTGTAATGTCGGCATGAAAACTGAGGCCATACTTCCAGTCCCATACAATCATAGTACACACGTCATTCCTGCTGTGGATGATTTTGCATAGCCCCAGTCAGTCTGGAAGGTTAGCGAAATGGGTATCGAGCTAAGTAAATACGACATTGAGTATAGGGGCAAAGACATGTGCAAAATCGTAAATACTCGCCGATTTCATAGTAAAACTCCCTGTAGGGTGCACGACTAACCAAGAACTGGATTCAACCTGGACCCTCCACGTCGACAGCTCTTCATCCAAAAAAGGTTCTGGGATTGGGATTCAACTCACGTAACCGATAAGATAAATGTTGGAATAATCATTTGGACTAATCTTCCACGCCTCAAACAACGAATCCGAGTACGAAGACCTAATCACAGGTTAGCGGCTAGCTTATGGCCTGAAGATACACAACACTCACGCGTACTGTGATTCCTAACTAGTAGCACGCTAATAAAGTGGGGAATACAAAGCAAGAAACGAAAGAATGGATGCCTACTTAAAACTAGTAAAAGACTTGGCTCGAAGTTTTGATCAGTTCGCTCTGACCCGGATTCCTCGTTCGGAAAACACCCATGCCAACGTCCTAGCCGCCCTGGCATCCAGTTCGGATCCGGCTTGAGCATGATGAGCCCCGTAAAATTCATAGAACACCCTAGCATTGGACTGCGTATCATCACAAACTTAATCAACTCGCAAGATGATGATCTCGACAAAACTGATATCCAGCCCACAAGAGATTCTGACCAATTTGAGTACGGATTCGATCAATTCTGGATGAAACCATTCTTGTGTATATTGCCGATGGGAAACTCCCACAGGAAAAATGGGCATCCCGAAAGATTAAGATCCATGCCACACGATACGTCTTTGTCGACGGGGAACTCTACAAATGGAGATCTCTTAACAACTCATGACCTGTGTAAAAGGAGAGAAAGCACGAAAGATAATGGAAGAAATCCACTATGTATCCTGCGGACATCAATCCAACGGGAGGCCCCTCACAATCAAAATAAAACGCAATGGATACTATTGTCCAACAATGATCAAAGATTGTGAAAAATTTGCACGAAAGTGCGAAAAACTGCCAGAGGCACTATCGATGAACCTGCAGAGTTCCTCTCATCAATCTCGGTGCTGTATCCATTCATGCGATGTTCAGTGGACATAGTTGGACCCATGCATAGGTTAAAACAAAAACGCTTACTACTGGTCTTAATGGATTTTTTTCTCAAAATGGGTCGAAGCAGACTCTTACGCAAGCATTAATGACGCTCAAGTCGAAAGCTTTGTATGGAGAAACATCAACTGCAGGCATGGGGTCCAATACGAAATCATAACACACAACGGGTCTCACTTAATCTTGACCACATTCAAAGATTTCTATGGGAAATGGAAAATACAACTTACCAAATCAACTCCTAGGTACCGCCAGTGCAACGGCCAAGCCGAAACCATCAACAAGACTATATTTGATGGGGTTAAAAAACGTTTCGACACCAAAAAGGGTAGATGAGCCGACGAACTCGAAGGAGTCTTATGGTCGCATCGCACAACCCGAGACGTGCAACAGGAGAAACTCCGTTCGCCATTGTGTATTAATCAGAAAGCATGTTCCCGGCGGAAGTAGAATTTCCCAGAGTACGCAAAAGATTTCTCTCGGGAAGAGAGGATACGAACAATCTAATGTTGCTTGATGATTTCAATCTGATCAATGAGCGTCGGAACCATACCCTCATACGAATTCAAAACTATCAACAAGCAGCAGCAAAGTACTACAGCTCAAACATACGCAGCCGCAGATTTAAAAAAGGTTACCTAGTCCTACGAAAATGTTTCGAAAACATTGCCGAACAAAACGCAGGAAAACTGGGAAGGACCATACAGTCCTAAAAGTAGTCCGACCAGGCTCATACAAAATTGTGAACATGCAGGACATCAAAAGCCTAAGAACTTTGAACTCAATGCACCTTAAGAAATACTACTACTAAGCAACACTTCAAACTTAACTACGAAATGGCTTGATCTCTAAAATGGGTATGTAGGCAATTCTTTGCAAGACGAGACCAGCTGTCTCCCTCTCGAAAAGGGGGAGTGGGTACATCTACGTATACTTGTATACTCCCAAAAGTTTGAATTATCTGCTTCTAGACTCGACATTTTCAAAACTTAAGATAAACCTGACGGAAAGCCTCGCGAAACTCGTCTGTCACCATAACACTTCATCTCGCAACTCACTTCGCTTAAAAAAATGTAAAAATTGAGAGCCATACACAAACAACAAGACCGCAAAAAATCTTATCGCGAGATACAAAAAGAAAAAACTTAGTCTTCGACATAGCGAGACGTCACTAATGTTCGAAGAAACATTTTTAATAAAATCCAAAACAAAATGCTCACCTTAAAAACAATATATTTGTGGGAACCGAAATTCACACTATCAATTTTCCGTCAAATATGGAAACTTAAGGAAAACCTTAACTCTCCCGACGTCCGGGATCTCTGCGGAAACCACTAAAACGAAAAAGATAAACAGAATATAGATGAAGAATTTGTGTAAGAGCTTTTATTGATAAAAAGATTGAATATTGTTACAAAGAGAATCGCGAAACTTAGACGACAAAATGTCCTAAGGATCCGACTTGCTAGTCTAGCCACCTAAGTCCTAAATTCGCCTAAGCTAACAGCTGTTTTTCTTGGTCTAGAATTCGTCCTCTGCTCTTGTCCCCAATCTTCTGCTTATATACTTCCTCTTTAGGCGGTTTTGTCTTTCCTTATTTCTATGAGTAAATAGACAAACCATCGTCGTACCTTTGGGCTGGACTTCGTTTAAAGTCGTGAGTGGGCTTTTATCGTGTTTTAGGACCTTTTGAGCCTATTTTTGCGACTTAACCACATTGCGATTTCGAACGAGATCGTTCCTTAATAAGACGCTGTCTTTATAAAACATCTCGAGTTAATCGTATAGCTTAGCAATATCCGATGTTTCATCTAACCGTCGCCATTTTATACGATTTACTCGAGTTCTTTCGAGAAAACAAGACTTTACTGTTTTTATCGTAAAGATTGATTGATAGGACGGATTGAGATGAAAAAGGAGACGTTCCGATCAAGGTTCAGAGCATTATTGGACTCGAAGGACGTATGCTTCATGTCGGTAGTGCGGGGAACATGGCTCGGACTAGTCAGCTCGACGTATGACTAGTCAGCTCGACGTGAGACGATCAGCTCGCCGTACGGAGAGCAGATTTGAGTGAACCAGCTCGCCGTACGGCGAGCTGAACCGGTTGGTTCAGATTGGCGTACGGCGAGCCGGTTCGATCGAACCTACTCGTGATTATGGCGGGTTGGATGTTTCGGTTTTTCGATCTGAGATCCTTTCACGAAATTTTGATAAGAAATAATCGTAGACGTTGATTTTGAGATTACCTTTTTTGACACCAACATTTAGCCCCCCCAACTCGCAAGTTTCGAAGAAGGTTTTTGCGAGCGAGTGGAGTTGTTTAATCGGAATCCACGGCTGCTATTTGTATTATAGCAGAAGATGAGCTCTTCTTTTCTATAAGTATTGGATAATCACTTCACATATCTTCAATCTCTCAAATTTTCTCCAACTTCTCTCTAGAAAACTTGTTTGTCAAGATGTCTTCTTTCCCAGCTGATCAAAAAAGTCATGACGTCCCAGCTAGTGCCAACTCTACGGTGGACTTGCAGGATGCTCACATCTCTGAGTTCCTCTCGTTCCAGGAAGAGGTGGATCGCTGCGATGCTGAGGAAGCTACGGTGCTGACTTGTGCAGCCCCGGCGGATCTGCCCGTTCCTGCAGAAGAGTTCGATGTTGTTCCGGGCGAGGTGGTGAGTGCTGCAGCGGAACCTGCTGTTAGTGCCACTATCGAGCCATCAATTTTGTCTGCGGTCCCGACCCCTGCTGAGATCGAAACTGTAGCGGCTTCCATTGAGGTTGAACCAGCTGTCCTGCTAATGTCGAGCCGGCTACAGACTCAAAACCTCCTCCTCCGGTTAAGAGGGTGATCGTCCTAGGACTTCCGGCGCTTAGTGCGACTTTGGTTGCTCCAGCCAAAGGTCGTAAGAGACCTTCTGCGAACCCTGATGCTCCTAAGAGAAAGAGATGAACGAAGGGTCCGGAGGCTGGTCCTTCGTCAAGCAAAGCGCTGAGCTCGGGTCCGATGTCGCAACACCATGCCAAGGTACAGATTCGCGAGCACACCTTAAAAAATATTTTTTTTTAATTGGTGTCTGATCGTCTATCTTGGTTCTTTCAGTTTGTTTCATTAATCGATGGAGTGATTAGCGAATGCGGGTCCGAAGTTGAGCGTTTGGCGAAGGAGTTGGCTGAGTCGCAGGAGAGGTCCGTGATATCACTCAAATATTTAACCCTAAGGAGTGAATTACTCTCTCAAATAAGAGGTTCAGTTGTAGTACTTAGGGATCGAATCCACAGGGAACTGAGGAACACAAAAGATGTAATCCTAAGTGATTATGCTAGGTTGATTCAGTTTAAAATAGTAAATTGCAAATGTGAGCAATGATAAGTTGCTCAAGAGAGTAGGTTTTGGTTTAAAACAATAAAAGAAAGTAGTTAGATTCAAGGTTGCTATTCAAATAATAAGGATTATAATGCTACATATGTTTTAGTAAGTTGCTTGCAAGATACATAAGAACTTCGATTCTTAGACAGAACTAATAGCAGTCGCTATATAGACTTGTCCATTGATCTTACTACCGGCAATATCAACCGATGTTTTGACAGCGATATCGGACGATATGGGTTGTCGTCGATCGATGACTCTATAGGAGTATCGATCGATATATCCTACGATCGAATCGAAACTATGTTCACCAAGATCATAGACCGGCTCTCGCACATCCCTAGAGGATCTAAGCTTATGCCAAATGATTTCAGGATAATGATTAACAAGTTAAATCACTCCACGATCATTTTTTAGTTAGCTACTCTAGAGTAAGCATTAGGGTTCATCTGGATAATGAATATCACAACTCAACATTCCATAGTTGGGGATAATCCCTCAGAACTATTTGAACTCTAAAGCTAACAAATGAATCTACTCAGACATGGCTAAGTGATTCATAGCAGCAAGGTAATAATAGAAATTCATAAGATTAGAAGATTGAACTCTTGGTTCTTTGGAACAACAAATCTCTTTGTGTGTTTCTTCTAAATCTAGAATTCTATAACCTTTGAGAATTAAGATGAAAAGAATACTTTATTGCTAACTATAAAATAGTATCAAAAGCACAAAAGGATTCAAAAGCATAAAGCATAAAAGACACAAAAGCATTCAAAACATCCTTTGCCAAAACACATAGGCATAACTATAAATATTAGTTCCATTAGGTTAAAAACTCGTCAGGCGCAATCTTGTAATATTGGGAAAACTTGAGCTTCAAGAAGTCAGACTTGTTCTCCACGCTTGATATCGATCAATGGTACATGGTGTTCATCGATAGATGGAGTATCTCGACTTCATCTTCTATAGAAGCGTTATCGATCGATTACACATGATGTGTATCGATCGATATGTATCATTGTTGTCTGATCTTCATAGTCATCTCAGAAAACTCTCCTTTAAGGTCCATAAGGGCACCTAAATCATCACTTTACTCCAAAATGCTCCTGAACCTGAAAACATACCTAATAGACTCCAAAACATATATAAAATTATAAAAATATATCAATACCATGGCTAAAAGTGGGTCAAAACCATGGTATATCAACTCCCCCAGACTTAACCTTTTGCTTGTCCTCAAGCAAACCATTAGTTAGTCTTTTGGAAGAAGTTTAAAAACAGTAGGGACTCAATAAAATCTTAACTTTAAAATCATTACCTCTACTTTGTTGCAAGCCACATCTCATATTACTAACTACAGAAGTACATTATACCATATCCTAGCTTAGCAACCAAATTCATCTAGCAAATCAACTTAAACAATCCTGTCTGTCTATCCCCTCTACTGATTTCATTTGTGCATAAAATAAAGGTGTAGGCTTTACCTTGGGAGTATCTATCAAAGAACACTTGGATTCAACTCAAACAAGTTTCAGGCATTCTCATTCTGGTTCCTTTTCTCCCTTTATCTCCCTTCTCTGAATCCCAAATTTTCTTTTTCTTTTATATCAATCCCAATGAAGAACTAATGTTCATCTTATTGATCTTTCTACTTTTTGGAACTTTTTTACAAAGTGTAGGCGAATAGTGGGGTCATAGGTAATTTGCCTCTCCCTCGCTTCCACAATGTGTGATCATTCCTTTGAATTAGAATAGTGGGGTCATGGGTAATGTACCTCTCCCTCTGCCTCTCAAGAAATCATCTCAATCTTTTATTTTTCTCTTTATGGGATGCCAAAGGAAGGAGAGAAAGAAACCAAAATTGTTGAGACTTTTACCTTCCAGACTTGCATGAGGATTCCGATCCCTTGTATACCAAGCTCCAAGACAAGAAATAGATGTCAGGTTAGGTTGGAAATCAGCTTTGGTTCTTCCAAACAATCATGAAAAGTGTTGTCATAGGATGATAGGTGATCCACTTTAGCATCTATAGTACTTTCTGCAATCAAAAATTCTAAGAATGGTGCTAAAGAGTAGTAAGATAAAAAGCAATTTTTTTAAAAAAAAATCTTTTTGTCTTTTTTCTTGACTCAATAAAACAAAATTTTGAAAACTTTTTAAAGAGATCAAAAAGGTAAAGTAGCATCAGTAATTCCACTCCCCCAGACTTAAATCATACACTGTCCTCAGTGTATAACTAGTCGGAGTTAGAGCATAAGAAATAATAAATGTATAACTGATATCGAAATTGTGAACGATATACATGACCGATGTTTGTATCGATCGATGGTGAGTCACTTCCATCGATCGTCATGGATAGGGTTATGTCGGGCGATGTAGACAGGGTCTCATCGGTCGATAGAGGTAGTGATCTTGTAGCTATGTTCCTAAAAACAAATAAATACGAAAGTAATAAGTAAAAATAAAATAAAACTAAATAAGAAAATACTTAGCAGTGGGTTGCCTCCCACTCAACGCTTATTTAAATTTCATTTAGCTTGACTATGGAGGTATGGTGGCTAGTGAGGTGGGTTGGAGGTACTTTTTGGGAAACAAGTATCCTCCTTGTCTTGTGATTCTTCAAACCATGAAGTTAACTAGCTTCTTGTGGCTTTCTGACTTCTGATCATACTAATTGCAAACCTTGGACCTCATAGTGGATTCTCTATAACCATTCCTCAATGTTTCCTAAGCTGCAGTCATGTTGTCCAATGTTATTGTAGGTGTGCTCTAGATCAGTACTCATCTGCATTGTGTAGAGGTGTTGTGTGTTTTGCACAGGGGAAAGGATGGTATCGACCGATCTCGGTGTAGGTCTATCGGTCGATGTGGATGGATGTACAACATTGGTCGATGGGTTCAGAGGCGCGTCGATCGATGTGGATTGTGCAGGTTGGCTCGCGAGCTGGTTCTTGATGCTTTCGATCTCCATCTGAATGTCCTTTGTTGTGCATTTCAATCCCTTAACGTCACTCTGTACCGGGAACCAAAATTTTTGGAGTAATCTATACGAGTCTTCTTCACATGCTTCAATAGATCCGTAGATCTCCGTTGTGATTTCCTCAAGTTCTCCTCTAGTACAGAAATCTGGTGTGCGAGTATCGATCGATGTGCTGGGTATATCGTCGATCGATACCTTCTATAAGTGACTTTTGATAGGTTGGTTGAAGGTCGTGTCGATTGATGCTGATGGGGCTGTATCGGTCGATGTCAGCTTCTGTGATTCAATTTCTTTGCGAAGTGCATTCACCTCTTTTTGCAGGGCTTTTTTCTCTTTGCGAGCGAAGTCATTGCCAGACAGATTCCACTGTAGTTCTCCTTGAAGTGATGCCATGGCTTTATCATGATCAGACCTCAATGCTGCCATCTCCCAATTATGTTCACCGGTTCTGCCATTAAGCATGTATGTGACCTCTGCTTGTGTGTAGAGCTTGCCGACTAGAACTCCTTTAGCAAACTGTTCAGCGTGTTCTGGTAGACAGAAACAAGAGCGCCCAAACAGTGTGGCTCTATTCAGCAGCTTCTCAACATCTTCTTTGGAAACCTAGATGATATCTCCAGCTACGCTTCTTGCATCCATGTTCATCTCTGTAGACACCATATTTGTCCTTCTTTTCCCAAAAGAAACGACGAATTCTGTTTTTAAAAGCTCTCCTCCCAAATTCGGGATAGATATCGGTCGATGCACGTCTCCATGTATCGACCAATGCACCTTGAAATTGTGGATATGCTGAGTTGAGATGAAGGTTTTCTACACCATCTTGCTCATGAATTGTTTGTTTCTGGTGCTGATCGTTTTGGTAGATGGGTGGTTGTGTGTAGGGACTGATTGGTCCATTGGCCATCTGAAGGATGTCTGCAACGTCTTCTGTGGAGATTGGAATGATTCTTCTATCTAGTGCTCGTGTATGGCCTTATGGATCCCTGAAAATACAAAATTCATCCGGAGTTAGTAATGTAAAATCGAAATTATGTGGTATTACCTCGGATGGTGTGTTGGTGTCATCGATCGATGGGATAGCAGGTGCATCGTTCGATCTGTTGAGGAACATATCGATCGATGGTTGGTGCTCCATGTCGGTCGATACGTGTGCTTCAGGTCGGATCGCGGATGGTAGTGGTGTTGTATCCACTGCAAAACTCTCATGGTAACTGCTTGCCCAACTGGTGCACAGTAGGGTTTGTCGCTCGTTGATTCGAAACGTCGTTTGAGCGATTTGGGTTGGGCCATATCGGTCGATGGAGAAAGAACTCTATCGGTCAATGCTCCGAAGATGAAGGATGGGAGAGGAAGTCGTACTTCATCTTCTCTAAGAAATCTAAACTCTGTGGCTCGTTCCTCTTCATAATCTTCATCATACTCCTCCTGAGTAGTGATGCTAGCTGCCTCTGGCATGTAATGATTGTTTTCCCAATCATCTGCGCTAAAGTAACCGTCCGGAAACTCTTTCTCGATCTGTTGGAATACAATATCGATCGATGACCATGTGTGTCTATCGGTCGACTCGGGTTGACTGGTATCGGTCGATGGTAGAAGACTGTCATCGGTCGATACTGCCGAATTGGTTTCGTACTCGGCCATGGAATCATACTCGTTAGCACAGAAACAAGTTGCTATAAGTGCTGGGCTCTTTCTCCTTGGAAACTTGATGACTGGAATAGGATTGTAGTGGATGGTAGGGTTGATGAGGGTTAGGTAGAGCTTGTTGGATTCGAGGTCACAAACAGCTCCAACTGTGGCTAAGAAGGCTCTTCCAAGTAATAGAGATATTTTGAAGTTGATTTTGTTGGCCACGACATGGAAGTCTGTAGGAATTAGGGCATCTCCAATCTGTACCTCAAGGTTTCTAACTATTCCTCTAGAGTTCTGCTGAGAACAATCCACAAAGATGAAAGATTCTTAAGTAGACTCTATCTTCAGACCTAGCTGGTCTGCCATAAACTTGGGTAGGATGCAAACTCCAGATCCTGTGTCGCATAGGGCACGAGGGAATTCAACACCACTGGTGGAATATGGTATTGTGAACTTCCCTTGATCGCTCTTCTTCTCCAGTGTGATCTTCTTCCTTAGACTGACTCTGACTTGGTGAAACATTCTCTTGATGTCTTCTTCTGTCTCTCTGGCCTCTCTGAAAAACATCCACAATCTGTGTGAAAAGTAGGCTTCTTCAAAGGGTTTATCTCTAGGTATTCTCAGAACTCTCTTTCTGAAGCTTTACAATTATTTCTCATTAGCTTCCCTTTTATAAGGCTTGGGTATCTTCTCTTTCCTTTTTCTGAGAACTCTTCCATGATTTTCCTTTTCTATCTCCATAGATTCAAAGATATCCGTGGGTCTCTCCATGATGGCTTTTTGAGGGCTTCTGGAAGTGTAATACTGCTCCCAGAATGCGTCAATACGTGCACTATCTATCTTGGGAAGTTGCACTAGGCATTGGGGTAACGTGTATCGGGCCACATTGACTGGAGTGCGTTGGTCGATATCAAGGTCTTCATGTCGATCGATGGGAGGGTCATCATGTCGATCGATGTCATGCGGATTGATTTTGACAGGGATAGGCGGATGTGGGTGTCTCTCTGCGGAAGCTTCATGAGGCATAGTCTTGACGGAACTGCACTCTTGAGGGTATTCGTCTAAGTCCATCGATCGACACTCATCGAGTTCTATCGATCGATGTACTCTGGATCGTATCGGTCGATGTTCACGGGATGAAATCGATCGATAATAGTCACAAACGAAGTCTCTCTCATCATCAGATCTTTGAATCTCTTTTACTACCTCTTGCCAAAAATCATCATCCAGGATGGCATTGATGTTATGGTTGTTGGCAAACTACAGCTTCTTTAGGGCTTCTCCTGTCTGAAACACCTGAGTCTCTAGCTTCTTCACATAGGTGTTTAAAGCATCTAGCTTTATGGTGAGGGTGTTGTAGACGGAGTCAATCTTTCCATTGAAGTCTGTATGGAGTTTCTGCTGACTCTCAAGAACCTTGTCTAGCATCTCCTCCGTATTACTGTCTTGGGTGGGTGGGTGTGGGTTTGAGTAGAATGAGTTCCCATAGCTCCTGTTGTTGTTGGGGTTGCTGCTGCTGAAGGGGCTGGGTTTATGTGAACTCTGGTTGAAGTTGTTTCTCTGGCCTGTGAAGTTTATGTATCCTCCTTGGTTACCAGATCTCTGAAAACCAGCTCCACTGATTCAGTTCACATCTTCTTCTGTATAATCTTTACCTGCTGTGTCTGCATCCTCCACTGAACAAATCTGCTTGTTTAGCAACTTCTGAACGGTATCCAGCTGTGCTTGCACTTCATTGATGTATTCCTTCCCAAGGAAAGATGTAGCTTTTGTCTTCACAAACTTCTTTGTGCTGTTGCTGGAAGCTAAGTTATCAATTAACTTCACAGCCTCTTGTGGATTCCTGGTGTTGAAGTTGACATCACTAGCTGTATCAAGAGCTCTTTGATAATCCAAGGTGATGCCTCTGTAGAAAGTGCAAAGCAGTCGCACTTTGTTGAATTTGTGGTGTGGGCAATCTCGTTGGTAGGTGTGGGAGTCGATTTCACCCTACTGTCAAATAAATCGTAAATAAGGAAACTTCGGGAAAACCCTAAGTTTCCAGAGGAACCGGTTATCTGCGAGAACCGTACAACGAAAATAAGAAAACGATAACTTAGAATTTAAATGAGAATAAACGAAAACAGAGAGCAAAGAGGTTCTTATTCCGAATCTGCGTAGAACTGGTACAAAAAGAATTGCCGAAAGCGTAAGAACTAGAAAACCCTAATTGAGACGCAGCTCGCTAACAGAAAAACGGAAATATTCCTAAATGCTAGTTTTGGTGGTG
>CAKOAT010075043.1:84842-96882 GCA_932364175.1 Eruca vesicaria subsp. sativa
TTCGCCCATCGGCGAACTAAGCCGGGCCCGGCTTAGTTCGCCGATGGGCGAACTAGAGAATGCTTTTTAGTTCGCCGATGGGCGAACTAAAGAGTGACTCTTAGTACGCCCATCGGCGAACTAAGCCGGGCCCGGCTTAGTTCGCCGATGGGCGAACTAGAGAGTGTTTCTTAGTTCGCCCATCGGCGAACTAAGCCGGTCCGGCTTAGTTCGCCGATGGGCGAACTAGTTGCGACTAGTTCGCGTTTTACGGCTTTTTCGGTTTTTTGCGGTTTTGTAAAACGATTCTCGAGTTTTATAAAACGATCTTCGGATTTCATAAAACGACTTTTGCGTTTTATAAAAATGATTTCTCGAGTTTTATAAAACGATTCTCGAGTTTTATAAAACGATTCTCGAGTTTTATAAAACGGTTTCTCGAGTTTTATAAAACGGTTTCTCGAGTTTTATAAAGCGATTTCTCGAGTCTTATAAAACGATTCTTGAGTTTTACAAAATGGTTTCTCGAGTTTTATAAAGCAATTTCTCGAGTTTTATAAAAATGACTCTCGAGTTTTATAAAACGATTCTCGAGTTTTATAAAACGATTCTCGAGTTTTATAAAATGATCCTCGAGTTTTATAGAACGATTCTCGTGTTTTATAAAACAATTCTCGAGTTTTATAAAACGATTCTCGAGTTTTATAAAACGATTCTCGAGCTTTATAAAGCGATTTCTCGAGTTTATAAAGCGATTTCTCGAGTTTTATAAAACGACTCTCGAGTTTTATAAAACGATTCTCGAGTTTTATAAAACGATTCTCGAGTTTTATAAAATGATACTCGAGTTTTATAGAACGATTCTCGAGTTTTATAAAACGATTCTCGAGTTTTATAAAACGATTCTCGAGTTTTATAAAACGATTCTCGAGCTTTATAAAACGATTTCTCGAGCTTTATAAAACGATTTCTCGAGTTTTATAAAACGATTCTCGAGTTTTATAAAACGATTCTCGAGTTTTATAAAACAATTCTCGAGCTTTTAGAAAATGGTTTCTCGAGCTTCTATAAAACGATTTCTCGAGTTTTATAAAACGATTCTTCAGCTTTATAAAACTGTTCTTTTTGTATTTTTACGGAAAGTTTTGGCTATTAATTCCGTCGTACCGATTTTGACCCCAACAGTAGGACATGAATCTGTTCCATGCATCTTTGAATGACCCTTCAGGATTCTGAGTGAATGTAGCAATCTTTCTTCTCCATTCTTCAGCGCGTGACTCATCAAAAAAATTACGCATGAATGCGTTTTTGATGTCATTCCAGGTTGTGAGAGAACCTGGTGGTAGTTGTCTCAGCCACTGCAAAGCTTCTCCAGATAGATAGTATTTGAAAAGCTTGCAGAGAAGATAGTCTTGAGGGACTCCATTGGCTTTTATGATGGTGATGAGATCCTCGAACCTCTCTAGATGGTCCATAGGATGCTCATGGGACAACCCATAGAAGGGTATTTGTCCTACAAGTGTGTAGTACTGCGGCTTAAGCTCGAAATCTCCTCTCTGAATAGCATGAGGGCGGATGGCTGATCGGTTGGAATAGAACTGATCCGGACGGTTGTAGTCAGCCAAAGTTCTAGCTTGGTTAGCCTCTTCGACAGGTTGAATGATGTCTGTAAGTGCAGTTTCTTGCTCAGGAATGATCTCATTTTGAGCGTTCAGCTTCTGACCTGCTGCATTACGCAGGTGACCATCTTGATCACGCAGGTCTCCATTCTCATCGGTAGTGAGAATAATAGGCGCTACCATGTCTCGCCGGTTGATATCGATCGATGTAAGGTGAGGTGTATCGATCAATGTCGGATGAAAGGTATCGGTCGACGAACGGTTGTTGATGTCGATCGATGTGACGGTGAGAGTATCGGTCGACGAAGAAGGTGTCTTGGTAGACTGAGGTAGGCGAGTATCGGTCGACAAAGACATGTTGATGTCGATCGATGTGGAACGTAGGTCTTTGCGGGTGCTACGCTCCAAGTTGTGAGGGTCTTCTGAGTACACAAGTTGGTTGTTCTTGTTGCTTCTAATACTGCTGGGCATGTACCTGAAAAAGACAAGAAAAAAAGTTTGTGTTAGAAGATAAATAACAATAAAAGAAAAATAACCTAGACCTAATCAGAATAAATTTAATGGCTATCAAAGTTCCCCGGCAACGGCGCCTAATTTGATATCACTCAAATATTTAACCTTAAGGAGTGAATTACTCTCTCAAATAAGAGGTTCAGTTGTAGTACTTAGGGATCGAATCCACAGGGAACTGAGGAACATAAAAGATGTAATCCTAAGTGATTATGCTAGGTTGATTCAGTTTAAAATAGTAAATTGCAGTTGTGAGCAATGATAAGTTTCTCAAGAGAATAGGTTTTGGTTTAAAACAATAAAAGAAAGTTGTTTGATTCAAGGGTACTATTCAGATAATCATGATTATAATGCTACATATGTTTTAGTAAGTTGCTTGCAAGATATATAAGAACTTCAATTCTTAGACAGATCTAATAGCAGTTTCTATATAGACTTGTCCATTGATCTTACTGCCGGCAATATGGACAGATGTTTTGACAGCGATATCGAACGATATGGGTTGCCTTCGATCGATGACACTATAGGAGTATCGATCGATATCACATAAGATCGAATCGAAAATGTGTTCACCAAGATCATACACCGGCTCTCGCACATCCCTAGAGGATCTAAGCTTATGCCAAATGATTTCAGGATAATGATTAACAAGTTAAATCACTCCATGATCATACTCTAGTTAGCTACTCTAAAGCATTAGGGTTCATCTGAATAATGAATATCACAACTCAACATTCCATAGTTGGGGTTAATCCCTCATAACTATTTGAACCCTAAATCTAACAAATGAATCTACTCAGACATGGCTAAGTGATTGATAGCAGCAAGGTAATAATAGAAATTCATAAGATTAGAAGATTGAACTCTTGGTTCTTTTGAACAACAAATTTCTTTGTGTGTTTCTTCTAAATCTAGAATTCTATAACCTTTGAGAATTAAGATGAAAAGAATACTTTATTGCTAACTATAAAATAGTATCAAAAGCACAAAAGGATTCAAAAGCTTAAAGCATAAAACACACAAAATCATTCAAAACATCCTTTGCCAAAACACATAGGCATAACTATAAATATGAGTTCCATTAGGTTAAAAACTTGTCAGGGGCAATCTTGTAATATTGGGAAAACTAGGGCTTCATGTCGGCCAAGTCAGACTTGTTCTCCACGCTTGATATCGATCGATGGTACATGGTGTACATCGATCGATGGAGTATCTCGACTTCCTCTTCTATAGAAGCGCCATCGATCAATTACAAAGGATGTATATCGATCGATATGTATCATTGTTGTCTGATCTTCATAGTCATCTCGGAAAACTCTCCTTTAAGCTCCATAAGGGCACCTAAATCATCACTTTACTCCAAAATGCTCTTGAACCTGAAAACATACCTAATAGACTCCAAAACATATATAAATATTATAAAAATATATCAATACCATGGCTAAAACTGGGTCAAAACCATGGTATATCAGTCCGCTCAGCTCGAAGGAAAGCTGAAGGTGATTGAAGATGCGCATTCCGTGGATGTGTCTCAGTTCGAGGCTAGGATCAGCGACATGGAGCGCGATCTCGGGAAGACTGCGAGTTCTTTGCTCAAGGCGAAGGATGCGAAGAAGGCTAAGGTTTCGGAGCTGCGCAGACTTCAGCGCAAGATGAAGAGCACTGAGGGATCAACGGTCCATGAGACCAAGGAGGAAGTTTCTGTCGAGGGAAGTGACTCCAATCCGACTCTCGCGAACGAGTGCGTCTTTCAGCCCAGCGTGGACGAGAGCAAGGCTCCAGAGGTCGCTGAGGAAGGTGAAGGAGTGGTTGCGTGCGCCAGCGAGGCGATGGATGAGGACGAGACTCCGTGTGTGGTGGGTGTCTGAGTTTGTAGTCTCGTATGAGACTTTAAAAAATATATATCTTTGTGTGTTGGCCGAGAGCGGCCTTTGTATTTATTCAGGACTGGCCATTATGGCTTCGAATCCCTATTGCTTCGGCAACTTTTTATTAAACAATCAGTTTTTTTTTTAACTTTTTGCTTTGAGTTGATATTGAGGGAGGTCCGCGAGTTGTCGTCTCGCATTCCTTCTCCTTTGTGGATCACCTTATTCGTTTGCTCGTTTAAGGATGTCTAGAAAATCGAGTGAGCGTTTAGATGTAGACGAAGAGACATGACTTTAGGATCTCGAATAATGCCTTGAGATGTTAGAGACCAGTGTGCTGGGTTTAGGGAAAGACCTAGGTTTACTTTCGGATTGAGGCTATGCGATGACTAGTCGGCTTTCGCCTTGCCTGTTACGATTTTAATCTGATTCCATACCGATTTCGAGTCTGCGATAGGTTCTCAGCTTATACGACTCGTCTGGTTGGAATCGCGCATCTCACCGGACACAATTTTTAAGTCGCCTGGAAGTGCAGACCAAAATTTTGGATTTCTTTTATAGTGCTATTACCCTTGTGTCGGGTGTATGAGAGCTATCTCTGCGAGATAACTTAAATTTGTTTAGAACTGTTGCGAGTTTGTTGTAATCAGCAACAAACTTTAGGTGGTAGGTGTTAGTGTTATTTGGACCTTCGGGAAGGATTTGTATCTTAAGAATTTATGTATGTCTTTTTATAGACGCGGATGGACTGTTTATTTTTATTTTTGTATTTTTTGGAGAGAAACGGTTTTCCAAACATTGGCGACGTCTCGCTATATTCAGAATTTCGTTTTTTCTCTCGCCGCGTTGCTGAAAGAATTTTGAGAAATTTCGGGAGTATACGAGTATACATATACTCACCTACCCCCCCCCCTTTTTGACAAGGGGGGACAGCTGATCTCGTCTTGCGACAAGATGCCTACGTACCCTTTAGGGGGATCAAGCCGTCTCGTAGTTCAATGTTTTGCGGGGGTGTTGCGTAGTGATAGTATTTTTTGAGATGCATCGCGTTCCATGATCGGGGAATTTTGGTGCCCTACATGTTCGCGATTTCGTACCCTCCCGTCCGGACTACCTTTATTACCTTGTATGGTCCTTCTCAGTTAGCTCCCAATTTCCCGGCGTTTCGCTCTGCAGTGTTTTGGAAGACTTTTCGTAAGACTAGTTCGCCTTCTCAAAATCTGCAGCCTCGTATGCTTGAGTTATAGTATTTTCCTGCCTCTTGCTGATAGTCCTGAATTCGGATGAGGGCCTGATCCCGTCGTTCGTTAACCAGATCAAATTCGTCGAGCAGCATTAGGTTGTTCGACTCTTCTCTTTCTGAAAGTAGCCTTCTGCGTACTCTCGGAAATTCGACTTCTGCTGGGATCATGCATTATGTTCTGTACACGAGGGAAAAAGGGGGTTTCACCCGTCACTCGTCTCGGTGCGACCACAAAACTCCTTCGAGCTTCTCTGCCCACATACTCTTTTTGGCGTTGAGGCATTTTTTGAGGCCGTCGAGGATAGTTTTATTAAAGGTCTCGGCTTGTCCATTATGTTGAGGATATCTTGTTGTTGATTTTGTCAATCGTATATTCCATTTCTCGCAGAAAGCTTCGAATCTAGTCAAGATGAATTGAGACCCGTTATCTGGTACGATTTCCTATGGGACTCCATGCCTGCAAAATATATTCTTCCATACAAAACTCTCTACTTGGGGGTCTTTGATGCTTCCGTAAGAGTCCGGTTCGACCCACTTGGAGAAAAGGTCGGTTAAGACTGACAGAAAACGTTTTTGTTTCAACGCGTGCATCGGCCTAACTATATCCATCGACCATTGCATGAACGGATATGGTGTCGAGATAGACGAGAGAACTTCGGCTGGTTGATGGATAGTTGGAGCGTGCCGTTGGCAATTCTCACATTTTTGCGAAAAATCCTCTTAATCTTTGACCATCGTTGGCCAGAAATACCCGTGGCGTTTTATTTTTATTGCGAGAGATCTTCTGCTGGAATGGTTTCTACAGGACCTGGAATGCACTTCTTGCATTATCCGCTGCGCTTTTTCTCCTTGCACGGAGGTCATAAGTGGTCCAAAGAATCTCCACTTATAGAGTTCCCCGTCAACTAAAACGTACTGTGCGGCCTGAGTTTTTATTTTTCGGGCCGCCATATTTCCGATGAGAGTTCCCCGTTGGTAATGTATGCGAGGATTGTTTCCATCCATGGAAATTCAAATCCGTAATCGGACTGATCTGCGGCTGGACGGTTATCGTTTTCGTTGATGTCGTCTTCCGGTTCTTTAATCAGGTTTATGACCACGGGCGGTCTGATGCTAGGGTGTTCGATGAACTCCACGGGAATTACCCTGCTCAAACTAGGATCCGAGCTGGATGCCAAGGCGCCCAAAGCGTCTGCTTGGGCGCTTTGGGCTCGAGGGATCCTAGTAAGGGCGAATTGATTGAACTTTCGGATTAGATCCTTGACCAAGGTCAAATATGCTTCCATTCTTTCGTCCCTTGTTTCGTATTCCCCAGTGAACTGGCTAGCCACTAGCTAGGAGTCGCAGTAAGCGTGAAGATTACGTATCCTTAGACCGCGAGCTAGTCGTAATCCTGCGATCAAGGCCTTGTATTCGGCTTCATTGTTTGAAGCGTGGAAAATTAATCGAAACTATTGTTCCAACACTTCTCCTGTTGGGGATGCGAGTCGGCTGCCGATCCCGGAGCCTTGTTTGGATGAGGATCCGTCAACGTATAGGATCCAGGTCGAGTTTGACTCTTGGTCGGGTGTACCTCCCGTCGGGAGTTCCACTAAGAAGTCTGCGAGTACTTGTGTTTTCGCGCAAGTCTTTCCGCAATACTAGATGTTGTACTCGCTCAGCTCGATTGCCCATTTTGCTAATCTTCCCGATTGGCTCGGACTGTGCAGAATTGTGCGGAGAGGAAAAGAAGTGGGCACGACAATAGTGTGAGACTGGAAATACGGTCTCAGTTTTCTTGCCGACATGACCACCGCTAATGTCAATTTCTCCATCATCGGATATCGCGTTTCCGAGTCCAGTAGCGTCTTACTCACGTAAAAGATTGGCTTTTGTTCGCCGTGTTCTTCTCTGATGAGGACACCACTTACGGCGGTCGTCGATACCGCGATGTAGAGGAATAGTGGTTCTCCTTCTACAGGTTTTGCAAGTACTGGCGGGGTAGCTAGGTAATGCTTTAGCTGTTGGAAAGCTTTCTCGCATTCTTCGGACCATTCAAAATTTTTGTTTCCCTTCAAAGTTTCGTAGAAAGGAAGACATTTGTCCGTTGATCGAGAGATAAAGCGGTTAAGTGCCGCGTTTCGTCCTAGGGGATACCATCTCTATCAGCGCCGTGATAGGTAATGATATACCCCAAAAATTCTCTGGACGCGACGGCAAACCGACACTTTGCGGGATTTAGCTTCATGTTATGAAGATTGAGTCTCTCGATACATTCTTGGAGGTGCACGACATGATCTTGTTCTTCAAGTGATTTCACAAGCATATTGTCGATGTACACTTCCATCGTTTTTCCGAGTTGTTCGGAGAACATGCGATTAACGAGTCGTTGATAAGTTGTGCCGGCATTCTTAAGGCCGAAGGCATTACCTTATAGCAGTAAGTTCCGCGATCGGCTATAAATGCGGTTTTCTCTCGATAGTCAGGGTTCATCATGATCTGATTGTACCCAGAAAAAGCGTCCATGAAAGATAAGGTTTGTTCCCCGCGGTTGCCTCAACTAAGCGATCGATATGCGGCAGCGGATAACTATCTTTACGACACGCTTTATTGAGATCAGTGAAATCGACGCAGACTCGCTACTTTTCGTTCTTTTTCTTATCTATGATAGGATTAGAGAGCAAGTTAGGATATCAAACTTCCGTGATCGATCTGACTTTGAGGAGTCTGTTGACTTCGTTGTTGACCGCTTTGGCGCGTTCCCCCCCTAGTTTCCGTCTCTTTTGTTTGACGGGTTTGGATGTTGGGTCAACATTGAGTTCCTGACATATGATGTTAATGTTGATTCGTGGCATGTCTTCCGCATTCCATGCGAACGTGTTCGAGTTTCTTCTCAGACAAGTCAGGAGCTTAGCTTTTAAATTCTCGCTCAGGTTCGCACCGATTTCGATGCAAAGTTCTGGGAAGGCTTCAGCGATGCATACCGAGATGACAGGTTCGCAGGTAGGCTCGCGTTTATGATATACCATGATTTTTACCCACTTTTAGTCATGGTATTGATATGTTTTTATGAATATTTACTACAATATAGAGTATATTTAGAGTATTTACAGGTTCAGGTACATCTTGGAGAAATATGGTGATTTTGGTGTCTTTTGGAGCCTTTAATTGCAGAACTGCGCATATGCGTCAGATGTTTAGATATGGATGGAGACAAACCCATGGTGCGATTGAGCCCATCTTTTGATACAAGATAGAGGCTTTGAGTTAGTTTTCCAATGCCACCGGTTTGGGGTCAATCCAACAGTTAGATCAGACGTTATGTCTGTATTACTGAAGAGTGGCCAGTCTGCCTCGCGAGAGAAGACTGTCGGGAAGATATGTGCATATCGATCGGTGAGAGACACTTCATATCGATCGATTTGGATGCCAGAATGCGGGCCGAGTATATTTCGTGATCAACTGAAGCCCAGAAGAAACCTAAATTACCAGAATGCCATTGAACGACCAGAAACCCTATTTATGTTATTTGCAAGCCATTGTTGACAGCTGGGCTTGACACAACGCTTCTTTTTCATCTTTGTTTCATTGTTCTTAGTTAGGAGAGAAGAGGGGAACTCCTTCAGAGTCCTCTTGGAACTCCATTGGAATTATCTTTATTTTCTTATTCTATTATTATTCAGACTATGATTTGTGTTTCTTCTGTCATGTCTGAGTAGTTCATCTTGTTAGGTTTATGGATTTCATGAGCTTAATGTTAAACTGAATATCAATTAGGATTGCTAGAATATCTATAGATCTCTACACCAGGGTTATTTGTAATACTAGGATCTGGAGTAATTAGGATGCCACGATAGTGTGACTGATTGCTTGAACCTAGAATCATAGGACAATTGAGATACACGAAAGTGTAGTCAATTAACGGAACCCGAATCCTCCTGGATTAGATACTTAGGCGCAGATGATAATTTGGTCTAGGAATCTGGTTGAATAGAATCGATTAGGTCGTTAATGCTTGTCTGAGGTAATATTGATCGATGCTCAGGCCAGAGCATCGATCGATACTCATTTCTTGTTCGCATGCGACAGCATGAACAAGGACTTAGACATCTGATTAGTAATTGCATTGATAGATGGATTACTTACTTATTAAAATCGAGTTCTAGAATGAATCTATAAGCTGTTAGTATCTTGAATTGTTGTTTTGAATCGCTTGATTGATAAATCCCTAGGTCTAGCTATTTCTCTTTATTATTTATAAACTCAACCAACCGAACAACTGCTTTGTTCACATTACTTTTATTTACTGTTTTATAAACTGTTTACCTAGCTCAACCTTGATTTCTATAGTCTATTGCGTGTTCCTGCTCTCTGTGGATTCGATCCCTAAGTACTACGATTGAACCTCTTATTTGAGAGAGTAATTCACTCCTTAGGGTTAAACATTTGAGTGATATCAAATTGGCACCGTTGCCGGGAAGCAAGGATTCGCCATTAGACTTGATTGATACGTTTAGTCTAGGTTTTATTTACTGTTATAGTTATTTACTGAAAAAATTTTCTTGTCTTTTAGGTACATACATGTCTGTTAGTACCAGAAGCAACAAGGAGGAATTACTTTTTTATCTCAGATCCTACAAGATTGGAGCGTTCGATCCGCAAAGAAAAACGTTCCCTATCGATCGATAACAGCACCAGTATATCGATCGATACTCGCCCACCCACATCGACCGAAGCAACCCTTCTGTCGAACGATATCTCCCACCCAACATCGATCGATAGTTCACCTCGAAGATCGATCGATACTGAGCGACGAGACATGGTTGCGACGATATCACTTGTACGAGATGAGAATGGAGACCTGCATGACCAGGAAGGTCATCTGTGTAATGCAGCAGGTCAGAAGATAGATGGAGAAGGAAATGAGTCATCTGCTACCACTAAGGATGCTAGAGTTTCTCGCAAGAGACTGCTAGCAGAGTTGATCAGGCCTGGAGAGTTATATACCAACATGTCTGCTATCCGAATACCTCTTAAAGTCCCAGATTTTCCACTACACCCCAAACACCTCCTTCATGTGAGTGAGCACCCTTATTGCGGTCTGCCTCATGAAAATCCCATGGGCCATATTAAGACACTAGAAGACTATATGTCTGAAATCCAGAAGAATGAAGCAACGAAAGACTACATCATCTGCAAGTTGTTCACATATTCACTTTCTGAGGATGCTAAACGTTGGCTGAGGCGTCTACCACTAGGATCTCTCACTACATGGAATGATGTTAGGAATGAATTCATTAATGAATTCTTCGATGATGCAAGGGCTGAAGAGATTAGAGATAAGATTTGGACATTCTCTCAAGAAACTACAGAAGCTTTCAGAAGCTCTTGGGAGAGGTTTATGGGATACCAAAAGGATTGTCCACATCATGGTTTTACGGAGATTCAATTATTAAAGAAGTTCTACAGGGGTGTTGATGTAAGATACAGTGTTATGATGGACACTGCAAGCGACGGAAACTTTCAGACAAGGACCATAGAGGAAGCTAAGAGGCTGATTGAGAACATGGTGTCTAGCAACAGTGTCACAAATCTGGATATATACAGGGTCAAATCAGCTGCATAGGATAGTGACAAGAATGTTGAGGCTGAGATTGGTTCTGTACATGAAGTCTCATGGGTGCAACAGGCTACATACCAAGATGCAGATGAGATGGAATTTATGCTAGAGAAGCTTTCGAAACAACAGCAAGAGATGACTGAGCGTTTAAATCTGAAATTGGATTTTTTCTGCAATGATTGGAATGGAAGGTTAGAAACCTTAGATAGCCATTTTCAGATGCTAAGAACCCAAGCTTATTATACTGCAGAAGCTGTGAAGCAAGAAGCTTTGGTCAAAAAGAAAGCTGTGGAAAGTGAGAAGCACCAGGTTGATGACATCCTAGATATTGAGCAAGAGAAGATGGAAGAAGATGCTTTTCAAGTCGAAAGCTCCATGTCTATAGGCAGGTCGTATTGGTGTCGACCGACACCAACACCTGAGCATCGCTCGACATCATCACCTGAGCGTCGACTGATACAATCCGAGCGTCGACCGATACAATCTGATATGCATCGATCGACACCACTTTTGGGATCAGATAAGTTTGTTGGCATTCAAAACAACTCCGAATTTACCGCTCAACACCCACATCCCCCCACTCTACTTCAAGTTAACACAGCTGCCGTCAATCGACAGGAGCAGCAGACCATCGATCGACATGAGAAGCAGAACATCGATCGACAGGAGGAGAAGAACATTGATCGACATCCACCCATGCCATGTCGAGTTAGTTAACCAGATCTTGATGCACACCGCTAGAAGGCTCGAAACCCATCTCAGACTCCAGTTTTCTTCAACACAAGAGAGAAAATGAATCAGCAATCTGCAGAAGCACCAAAGCAAGGGAACTCAACCCTAGCTGAAACCTCTTTTGTTGAGAATGTCGATCGACGACATACACCAGGTATCGAACGACACCAAGAGGATGGATACGACACTGCCATAGTGAGTCAGGTAACGAAAGATGAGATTCCAGCTGAGAAGAGAGTGAAATCTAGGAAACCCTATATTCGCAAGCACCTCAGGAGACAAATTTACAAAGTGGAACTTGATGGATTTCACAAAAGGGTGAAGAGGGTTCCCAAGAACATGTCTTTCGAGGATGCATATTATAAGTACAGACTTGGTAATTTCTTCAGAGAAAGCAGAGAGACAGATAAGGACATTGAGCTGTTATTCAACACGGTATGTCGTAAGCCTAATAGAACTCTGAAGAAGGAGCAAGATCCAGGGAAGTTCC
>CAKOAT010075043.1:96982-109070 GCA_932364175.1 Eruca vesicaria subsp. sativa
ACGAGTCAGCAAAGCTAGAATCTATATCGATCGATAATCACCATTCAGCATCGATCGACAAGCAGCCTTCAGAATCGATCGACACGAAGCATTCAACATCGATCGATACCCTCTGTATTTCAGAACAGACCGAGACTGAAAAGTCTAAGTCTGGGGGAAGGAAAAGGAGTAGGAAGAAGAAAAAGAAAAGGAATGCAGATGCAGATTTCCTATCACTAGTTCCTTCACAAGGTCAAGGGGGAAGTCTTGAGTATAAAGTGCGCTGCAGAGGAAGTTCTGAACCTTTTGCCAAAGTTAGAGTGTTATGTGATCCAGAGCTGAGAGATAAAGGAGAAGTATCTGCCAGAGCTTTTACCAACTACATCAAAAAAATGAGGAAGAGAGACACTGAGACTTGTTCTGGAGCAAGTTCACATCTTTACCCGGACTAAATCAGTTCTCCAGAAGTCAAGCTAATGACTAAAAATAAGCGCTGAGTGGGAGGCAACCCACTGTTAGGTAATTTTCAATATGGTTTTATTTTTATTTATTACTGATATTTTGTTTTCTATAATTTAAGGTAAAAAAAATGAATGAACAGTAACGATGGTACTGTAGCAACGCACTGTAGCACGAGCATCGAGCGACACTGTAGCGAAATATCGACCGACACTGTAGCAGAGAATCGGGAGTCATTGTAGGTGCGATCACTGTAGCAGAGTTACTGTAGCACGATCACTGTTCAGAAAAAAAAATTTTGGAAAAAGATTCAAGGAAGATAAAAAAGATTCAAGGAAGATGTGTTTGCATAAGAATCGACGATGACTAGCTAGCATCGATCGACAGAGCATCAAGAATATCGATCGCCACTTAAATGTGTTGATCGATACTCACATCAAAGCAGGTATACAATGTTTCTTTGTTAAATTTTTCCTTATGGTTTATTGTCTCACCAATCTTGGGCTGTATAACATTGGTCACAGTGTTATTTAAGCCTGGGGGAGGTTCTACTAATATTATGTTTGAGTTAGATATTTAGAATAAAAACCCGAGGAGACGATTTCCTTGGATATCGACCGATTAGAGCATGTCGACATCGATCGACAGTACATCACTTACATCGACCGATGGTAACTCTTTTTCATCGATCGATACTTGAGCCGGTCTGGTATATCGTTCCTACTTGTTATATTTCGTATTTCTACTTTATGATTTTCACCTTATCACCGACCGTGTTACACTGGGGACAGTGTAATTTAAGTCTGGGGGGATTACTAACGTTTACCTACTTTATGAGTCTTATTTAAAATATTTTTAAAAAGTTTTTATTGAGTCAAGAAAGGGAAAAAAATTCAAAGTCTTACTTTTTATCTTACCACTCTTTAGCACCATTCTTAGATTTGTTGATTGCAGAAAGTACTATACATGCTAAAGTGGATCACCGATCACCTATGACATAACTTTCATGATTGTCTGGAAGAACCAAAGCTGATTTCCAACCTAAACCTGACATCTACTGCTTGTCTTGGGGCTTGGTATACTTGGAATCGGAATCCTCCTGCAAGTCTGGAAGGTAAAAGTCTCAAAAATTTTGGTTTCCTTCTCTCCTCCCTTCGGCATCCCACAAAGAGAAAAGACTGAAATTATTTCCTGAGAGGCAGAGGGGTAGGTACATTACCTATGACCCCACTATTCTAAATCGAAGGAATGATCAAAGCGAGGGAGAGGTACATTACCTAAGGCCCCATTATTCGCTTATACTAGTCAAGAAAAAAGAAAAATCATTAAGATGAAAATTAGTTGTTCATTGGCATTGATGTAAGAGAGAGAGATATTTGGATTCAGAGAAGGGGGATAAAGAGAGAGAAAAAAAAAAGGAACCAGGATGAGAATGCCTGAAACTTGTTTGAGTTGAATCCATGTGTTCCTTGATCGATACTCCCAAGGTAAAGCCTAAACCTTTATTTTATGCATAAATGAAATCAGTAGAGGGGATAGACAGACAAGGAATGTTTAAGTTGATTGGCTAGATGTATTTGGTTGCTAAGGTAGGATATGGTATAATGTACTTCTGTAGTTGATAGATATGAGATGTGGCTTGCAACAAAGTACGAGGTGATGATTTTAAAGTTGAGATTTTGATTGAGTCCCTGCTGTTTTTAAACCTCTTTCAAAGACTAACTTAAGGTTTTCTTGAGGACAAGCAAAAGGTTAAGTCTGGGGGAATTGATATACCAAGATTTTGACCCACTTTTAGTCATGGTATTGATTTTTTTAATGAATATTTACTACAATATAAAGTATATTTAGAGTATTTACAGGTTCAGGTACGTCCTGGAGAACTATGGTGATTTTGGTGTCTTTTGGAGCCTTTAAGTGTAGAACTGCGCAGACGCGTCAGATGTTTAGATATGGATGGAGACCTTCCCATGGTGCGATTGAGCCCAGCTTTTTATACTAGATATAGCTTTGAGTTGGCTTTCCAATGCCACCGGTTTGGGGTCAATCCAAAGGTTAGATCAGAAGTTATGCCCGTTTTACTGAAGAGTGGTCAGTCTGCCTCGCGATAGAAGACTGTCGGGAAGATATGTGCATATCGATCGATGAGAGACACTTCATATCGATCGATATGGATGCCAGAATGCGGGCCGAGTATATTTCGTGATCAACTGAAGCCCAGAAGAAACCTAAATTACCAGAATGCCCTTGGACGACCAGAAATCCTATTTATGTTATTTGCAAGCCATTGTTGACGGCTAGGCTTGACACAACGCTTCTTTTTCATCTTTGTTTCATTGTTCTTAGTTAGGAGAGAAGAGGGGAACTCCTTCATAGTCCTCTTGGAACTCCATTGGAATTATCTTTATTTTCTTATTCTATTATTATTCAAACTATGATTTGTGTTTCTTCTATCATGTCTGAGTAGTTCATCTTGTTAGGTTTAGGGATTTCATGAGCTTAATGTTAAACTGAATATCAATTAGGATTGCTAGAATATCTATAGTTCTGTACACCAGGGTGATATGTAAGACTAGGATCTGGAGTAATTAGGATACCACGATAGTGTGACTGATTGCTTAAACCTAGAATCATAGGACAATTGAGATACACGAAAGTGTAGTCAATTAACGGAACCCGAATCCTGCTGGATTAGATACTTAGGCGCAGATGATAATTTGGTCTAGGAATCTGGTTGAACAGAATCGATTAGGTCGTTAATGCTTGTCTGAGGTAATATCGATCGATGCTCAGGCCATAGCATCGATCGATACTCATTTCTTGTTCGCATGCGACAGCATGAACAAGGACTTAGACATCTTATTAGTAATTGCATTGATAGATGGATTACTTACTTATTAAAATCGAGTTCTAGAATGAATCTATAAGCTGTTAGCATCTTGAATTGTTGTTTTGAATCTCTTGATTGAAAAATCCCTAGGTCTAGCTATTTCTCTTTATTATTTATAAACTCAACCAACCGAACAACTACTTTGTTCACATTACTTTTATTTACTATTTTATAAACTGTTTACCTAGCTTAACCTTGATTTCTATAGTCTATTGTGTGTTCCTGCTCTCTGTGGATTTGATCCCTAAGTACTACGATTGAACCTCTTATTTGAGAGAATAATTCACTCCTTAGGGTTATACATTTGAGTGATATCAGTTTACCTTCAAGTGCCTCGGCTGCTTGCAACTGCCAGAAGATTTCCATTTTATCTTGTTTTGGGGCGTCAGCGAGGGCAGACGGTTTCTTTTTCTTTTTGGAAGGAGCGTCAGCCGGCAGATTTTCCGTTTTAAATCCGCGGCATAGAAAAACCTGCGAGGTTTTCCGATTTCCCCATATGGTCTGGATTTTGCGCGGAATCGGAAACTTAAGACACATATGGTACGTTGACGGTACCGCTTGCATCGAATTTAACCACGTTGTCCCTACGATTGCGTTGTAGGACATGTGCCGATCGACAACTAGGAATTCGATGATTTTGACTATGCTTCTGGCTGAAACCATAAGGTTGATCGTGCCGAGAGTCATGGTGATTTCACCCGAGAATCCTACTAGCGGGCTTGTGTTTTACGCGATTTCGAACAGATCGATTTCCATTCTCTCGAGAGTGGTTTTGAAGATGATATCAGCCACACTTCCGGTATAGACTAATAACCTTACGACATCCATATCTGGATTGTCAGCTCAATGACAAGAAAATCGTTGAGAGGTTTGATCGTTGCTCTTTTCTCGAACAAGATGGCGTCACCGTTTAAGTTAGGCACATCTCTTCTTGTTCGTTCTAGCGGTTATTTTGTAAGAGAATCCGATCCCCCTCTCCTTCTAGCGCCAAACTGTGGGAACCAAAATTTGCACTGTCAATTTTCCGTCAAATATGGAAACTTAGGGAAAACCATTAAAACTAAAAAGATAAACAAAATATAAAAGAAGAATTTGCGTAAGAGTTTTTGTTGAAAAGAGTTTGAATACTGTTACAAAGAGAATCGCGGAACCTAGACGACAAAACGTCTTAAGGATCCGACTTTCTAGTCTAGCCACCTAAGTCTTAAATTCGCCTAAGCTAACAGCCGTTTTTCTAGGTTTAGAATTCGTCCTCTGCCCTTATCCCCAATCTTCTGCTTATGTACTCCCTCCTTAGGCGGTTTAGTCCTTCCTCTTCATTCAGATTCAAGTCAATCGAAAATATTCCATTTATCTCGATCTTTCCATTTTTCTTCAATCTCGACATTTATCTTCTTTCTGCGAGTAAATAGAAAAACCTTCGTCGTACCTTTGGGCTGGACTTCGTTTAAAGTCGGGAGTGGGCGTTTCTCGCGTTTTAGAACTTTCCAAGCCTGTTTTTGCGACTTAACCGTTTTTGTAATTTCGAACGAGATCGTTCCTTAATGCGACGTTCCTACATATCGTGAACTTTACAGCAGGATGGAATCAGGTCGAAAGCGATTGATCTACCATGGTCTTAACCCACTTTTAACCATGGTATTGAGATGATTTTATAATATATATATATATATATATATATATATATATATATATATATATATATATATATATATATATATATATATATATATATATATATATATGTTTTGGAGGCTATTAGGTATGTTTTTAGGTTCATGAGCATTTTGTAGTAAAGTAATGGTTTAGGTGCCCTTATGGAGCTTAAAGAAGAGTTTTCCCGAGATGACTATGAAGATCAGACAACAAGATCGATATTCAGAGATACACATCGATCGATACACATCTTGTGTGATCAATCGACGACGCTTCCGTAAAGGATGACGAATCGAGATACTCCATCGATCGATGTACGCACCATCGATCGATATCGAGCGTGAAGAACAAGTTTGACTAGCCGACTTGAAGCCCAAGTTCTCTCAATATTACAAGATTGCCACTGACGAGTTTTTAACCTAATGGAACTCATATTTATAAATATGCATGTGTTTTGGCTAGACATGCTTTTTGTGCTTCTTGGGCATTACATGCTTTTTACATGTTCTGCTTTTGATGCTTTTTATGTTTTTAGTTCTTTGAATTATAAAAGTATTCTTTTCATCTTATTCTCATTTTCATAAAAGGTTATAGAATTCTAGATTTAGAAGAACACACAAAGAGATTTGTTGTTTAAAAGAACCAAGTGTTAAATCTTCTAATCTTATGAATTTCTATTATTACCTTGATGCTATGAATCACTTAGCCATGTCTGAGTAGATTCACTTGTTAGATTTAGGGTTCAAATAGTTA
Organism: Eruca vesicaria subsp. sativa; assembly: GCA_932364175.1. NCBI lineage: Eukaryota > Viridiplantae > Streptophyta > Magnoliopsida > Brassicales > Brassicaceae > Eruca > Eruca vesicaria. The sequence continues at coordinate 102,720 of CAKOAT010075043.1, forward strand.
TGAGGGATTAGCCCCAACTATGGAATGTTGAGTTGTGATATTCATTATCCTGATGAACCCTAATGCTTACTCTAGTGTAGCTAACTAGAGTATAATCATGGAATGATTTAACTTTTTAATCATCATCCTGAAATCATCTGGTATAAGCTGCGATCCTCTAGGGACGAACGAGACCGGTCTATGATCTTGTTGAACACATATTCAATTCAATCTGAAGCTATATCGATCGATACTCCTATAAAGTAATCTATCGACGGCAACCTATATTGTTCGATATCACTGTCAAACCATCGGTCGATATTGCCGACAGTCAGATCAATGGACGAGTCTAATAGCGATTGATAATAGACTTATCTAAGAGTTGAAGCTCTTTAATATCTTGCAAGCAACTTATAAAGACATATGTAGCATTATAATTCTGATTATCTGAATAGCAACCTTGAATCTAACTACTTTCTTTTATTGTTCAAAACCTAAAACCAATTCTCTTGAGCAACTCTCCATTGCTCACAACTGCAATTTACTTTTAAAACTTTGATCAACCTAGCATAATCACTTAGGATTATATCTTTTATGTTTCTTATTTTCTTGTGGATTCGATCCCTAAGTACTACAGTTGAACCTCATATTTGAGAGAGTAATTCCCTCCTTAGGGCAATTTGAGTGATATGAAATTAGGCGCCGTTGCGGGAGATCTAAGAACGCCATTAGATTTAATATGATTAGGTCTAGGTTACTTTTTTTTTACTGCTTAATCATCTTCTCACACAAAATGTTTTCTTGTTTTTTTCAGGTACATGCCCAGCAGTACTAGAAGCAACAAGAACAACAAACTTGTGTACTCAGAAGACCCCCACAGTTTGGAACGTAGCATTCGCAGAGACTTACGTTCCGCATCGATCGACATCAACAACCGTTCGTCGACCAATATCTTTCATCCGACATCGATCGATATACCTCACCTTAAATCGATCGATACTTACCGGCGAGACATGGTGGCGACTATTATTCTCACTACTGATGAGAATGGAGACCTGCGTGATCAAGATGGTCACCTGTATAATGCAGCAAGTAAGAAGCTGAATGCTCGGAAGGAGATCATTCATGAGCAAGAAACTGCACCTACAGACCTCATTCAACCTGTAGATGAGGCTGACAGAGCTAGAAATTTGGCTGACTACAACCGTCCAGATCAGTTCTATACCAACCGATCATCCATCCGCCCTCCTGCTATTCAGTGAGGAGATTTCGAGCTCAAGCCGCAGTACTGCACACTTGTAGGACACATACCCTTATGTGGGTTGTCCCATGAGCATCCCATGGACCATCTGAAGAGGTTCGAGGATCTCATAACTGTCATCAAAGCCAATGGATTCCCTCAAGACTATCTTCTCTGCAAGCTTTTCAAATACCCTCTATCTTGAGAAGCTTTGTAGTGGCTGAGACAACTACCACCAGGTTCTCTCACAACCTGGAGCGACATCAAAAACGCATTCCTGCGTAACTTCTTTGATGACTCACGCGCTGAAGAATGGAGGAGGAAAATTGCTACATTCACTCAGGATCTTGGAGAATCATTTAAAGACACATGGAACAGATTCTAAGCCTACCAGAGAGATTGTCCACACCACGGATTAACCAAAGTGCAACTACTCTGCACTTTCTACAGAGGCATCACCTTGAAGTATCAGATGGCTCTTGACACAGCTAGTGAAGGGAATTTCATCACCAGGAATCCGCAAGAAGCTGTGAAGTTGATTGATAACCTAGCTTCAAGCAACAGCACAGAGAACACTGTGAAGACAAAAGCTACATCATTCCTTGGGAAAGAACAGATTAATGAAGTGCAAGCACAGCTGGATCATGTTCAAAAGTTACTAAACAAACAGACTTTCTCAGTGGAGGATGCAGAAACTGTAGCTAAAGAAGAATACACAGAAGAAGATGTGAACTGGATCAGTGGAGCTGGATTTCAAAGGTCTGGTAACCAAGAAGGATACAGAAACATCGCAGGACAAAAAAACAACTTCAACCAGAGTTCACAAAAGACTACCAACTACAGCAGAAGCAACCTCAACAACAACATGAGTTTTGGAAACTCATTCTACACAAATCAACCCCCACCCACCCAAGACAGTAAACTAGAAGAAATGCTAGACAAGGTTCTTGAGAGTCAGCAGAAACTTCAGATGAACTTTAATGGAAAGATCGACTCTATCTACACCAACCTCAACACAAAGCTTGATTCTTTAGAGACTCAAGTATTTCAGACAGGAGAAGCACTAAAGAAGCAAGAAGTTATAGCAAAAGGAATGGGAGAGATTGCTACTCTCCATGATGTGCATGCCATTCTGGATGGAGACTTTTGGCAAGCGATGAAGAATGAGAAGCTGCACAGATCTGATGATGAGAGTGAGACAGACTTCGGATTCGACTACTATCGATCGATATCATCTCCTGAACATCGACCGATACATTCCAAAGTACAGCGATCGATAGAGTTTGACGAGTGTCGATCGGTGGACTTAGACAAAACCTCTCACGAGGGCAGTGCCGTCAAGATTATGTCACACGAAGCCTTCGCAGCCCGACACACACATCTTCCCGTCCCTATCAAAGTCGATTTACGTGACATCGGTCGACATGATGACTCTCCAATCGATCAATATAAAGACTGTGATATCGACCGACCAACCACTCCAGTCATTGTCGCTCGATACATAGTACCCCAACGCCGAGTGCAACTCCCAAAGATAGATAGTACACGTATCGACACACTCATGGAGCAGTATTACACTTCCAGAAGCCCTCCAACAGCCATCAAGAAGAGACCCACAGATATCTTTGAGCCCATGGAGATAGAAAAGGAAAAACATGGAAGAGTTCTTAGAAAAAGGAAAGAGAAGATTCCCAAGCATTATAAAACGGAAGCTAATGAGAAAGAATTGTCAAGCTTCAGAAAGAGAGTTCTGAGAATACCTAAAGAGAAACCTTTTGAAGAAGACTACTTTTCACAAAGATTGTGGATGTTTTTCTGAGAAACCAAGGGGACAGAAGAAGACATCAAGAGAATGTTTCAGCAAGTCAGAGACAGTTTTAAGAAGAAGATCACCCTGGAGAAGAAGAGCGATCCAGGGAAGTTCACAATACCATGTTCAATAAGAGGTGTTGTGTTTCCTCGTGCTCTCTGCGACACAGGATCTGGAGTTAGCATCCTTCCCAAGATCATGGCAGACCGTCTAGGTCTGAAGATAGAGCCTACTCAAGAGTTCTCATCAAAACTCTGGAGGCATAGTTCGAAACCTTGAGGTACAGATTGGAGATGCCCTAATTCCTACAGACTTCCACGTCCTGGAGAACAAGCTCAACTTCAAGACATCTCTACTGTTTGGAAGGGATCTCTTAGCAACAGTTGGAGCTGTTTGTGACCTCAAATCAAATGATCTCTACCTAACCCTCATTGACCCTACCATCCACTACAATCCGGTCCAAGTCATCAAGATTCTAAGGACAGAAAGCCCAGCACTCGTAGCAACTTGTTTTTGTGCCCACGAGTATGATTTAATGGCCGAGTACGACATATAGCAAGACATATCGACCGGCGGAAGCCTTCTTCCATCGAACAATACCAGTCAACCGGCGTCGACCGACGAGCATACATGGTCATCGATCGGCAGGCTATTCCAAGAAATCGAAGAGGAGTTTCCAGACGGCGACTTTCACGTAGATGATTGGGAGAACGATCATTACATTCTAGAACTGGCTAGCATCACTACTCAGGAGGAGTATGATGAAGATCATGAAGCGGAATGAGCCACAGAGTACAAACTTCTTCAGGAAGATGAAGAAAGACCTCCTCTACCGACCTTCATCTTCAAAGCATCGATCGACAAATACCATCCTCCATCGACCGATATGCACCAACCAAGATCGCTCAAAAGACGTTTCGAACCACCGAGCGACAACCTGTACGTCCCACATGCTACACAAGACGGAGACTACTCAATTGGAAGTTGGGCCAGAAATTACCATGAAAGTTTTGCAGTGGATAGAGCACCACTGACGTATGCGACCGAACCAGCAGCAGACGTATCGACCTACACGGAACAACATCCATCGATCGACACGTCCCTCAACCAATCGACCGATGCACATGCCATGCTATCGACCGATCATACCACTACACCATCCGAGGTCCAAACACATAACTTCGATTTTACCATACTAATTCCGGATGAATTTGGTATTTTCAGGGATCCAGATGGCTATGCACGAGCAATGGATGGAAGAATTATTCCAATCTCCAAAGAAGACATTCCAGACATTCTTCAGATGATCAACTCAGCCTATCCAGAATTCCAACACACATCGATCGATATGTGGCGAATCACATCGAACGATATACATCGAGAATTTGGGAAATGAGCTTTCAGATTAGGGATTCGTCAATTCTTGTGGGAAAAGAAAGACGAATATGGTGTTTACAGAGATGAGAAAGGTTTCGCAAGAGGAGTAGAAGGAGATATCATACATGTTTCCAAAGAAGATATGGGGAAATTGCTGAATATAGCCTCACTGATGGAGCGCTCTTGTTTCTGTTTACGAGAACACGCTGAACAGTTTGCCAAAGGAGTTCCAGTTTGCAAACTCTACACACAAGCATAGGTCACATACATGATCAATGGAAGAGTTGGTGAACATAACTGGGAAATGGTATCACTGAAGTCTGAACATGAAAGAGCCATAGCATCACTTCAAGGAGAACTACATTGGGTTCAGACTGGCAATGAGTTAGCTCGCAAAGAGAGGAACGCCCTGCAAGAAGAAGTGAATGCACTTCGCGAAGAACTAGAATCTCAGAAACAGAAATCGACCGATACGGCCACAAAAGCATCGAGCGATACCATCATAGACAAACCTATCGAGAGTCACCTACAGGAGCTATCAATAGATGACCCACCTTGTACATCGACCGATATTCAAGCACCAGACTTCTATACCAGAGAAGAAATTGAGGACATCACAAGAGATATCTACAAAGCTATTGAAGCCTGTGGAGTTGAAACATACAGATTACTCGACAAGATGTGGTTCCCTGTATAGAGTGACGTTCAAGGATTAGAATTCACAACAGAAGGAATTCAGAAGGAGATCGAAAATATTCAGAGACAGCTCGCAAATCTACCTGCATCATCCGCATCGATTGACGTGTCATTCAGCCCATCGACCGATAGGCATCCTCCCACATCGACCGATACGATTCCACATAGATTGGTCGATAATTCCTCTTCCCATGTGAAAACCATCCAACACCTCGACATAATGCAGCTGATTAATTATCTCGAACACACCTACAGCAAGATTGGACAACATGAGTTCAGCATTGCAAGCCTTGAGGAGTGGCTACAAAGAATTCAAGCTGAAGTGCATGAGTTGAAAACTAGTATGACCAGAAGCGAGAAAGTCACAAGAAGCTTCTTCACTTCATGGTTTGAAGAATCAAAAGACAAGGAAGATACTTGTTTTCCAACAAGTACCTGCAGCTCACCTCACTAGCCACCATACCTCCATAGTCAAGCTAAATGACTTTAACTAAGCGCTGAGTGGGAGGTAACCCACTATTAGGTATTTTTTTACTTAGTTTTATATTATTTTTAGTTTTTACTTTTGTTTTATTAGTTTCAGAAGAGATGCTACATGATCACTACCTCTATCGACCGATATGATCATGTCGACATCGCTCGACATAGACCTATCCATGACGATCGACGAAGGCGACTCACCATTGATCGATACGAATTCCGGTCAGGTATATCGTTCAAAATTTTCGATATCAGTTATACATTATTTATTTATGCCCTAACTCCGACTGGTTATACACTGAGGACAATGTATGATTTAAGTCTGAGGGAGTGGAGATTACTGATGCTACTTTACCTTTTGATCTCATTAAATGTTTCAAAATTTGTTTTATTGAGTCAAGAAGGGGACAAAAATATTTCAAAATTTTACTTTTTATCTAACCACTCTTTAGAACCATTCTTAGAATTTTTGACTGCAGAAAGTACTATAGATGCTAAAGTGGATCACCGGTCACCTATGACAACACTTTTCATGATTGTTTGAAAGAAACAAAGCTGATTTCCAACCTAATGTGGGAGTCGATTTCACCCTACTGTCAAATAAATCGTAAATAAGGAAACTTCGGGAAAAACCCTAAGTTTCCAGAGGAACCGGCTATCTGCGAGAACCGCACAACAAAGATTAAGATGACTAAAATACTTAGAATAAAAACGAAAATAAGAGAGATTTGAAAGCAAGAAGGTTCTTATTCCGAATCTGCGTTGAACT
>CAKOAT010075154.1:0-46763 GCA_932364175.1 Eruca vesicaria subsp. sativa
ACAATAAAGGGATGATTATCCTAATCCTATAATGATTAGGATAACTACAACATATGGATAAATACAAGGGAGGATAATGACAAGTCTTGGCCGCCTGGTATGGATAAGGATAAGGTGCTTGTCGCCTGGTCTTGGACTGAAGTGAGACTGATGTGGTCTGGTCCATTTCCGGATATGTCCCAACCATCATTTCTCAACAGAATATAATTTTTTAGCGAGATACTTTTGGACCAACCAAAAAGGAGAATAGGAAGACACTTGTCGAATATTGAGTGGGCCGCGTCTTAATCGAGATCGCCATCGGAAAAGAATTAAAAAAAAAAAGAGAGAGAAGGAATAAGTCGAGGCACGTGAGAGAGCCACGTCAGAGAAAACAGTGTGGGAACAGAACAAAAGAAAACACATCTTCTCTTTTTTGAGTCTTCTTCTCTCTTTCTCTCTGATGGCATATTGTAGTATTAATAACTCTTCCACAGCTTTCGCTTTCACGTATTATCAATGACCCATAAACCGACAGGTCACACTAGAAAGGACACCACATGCCCTCTCCTATTTCTCATCTTAATTTATCTTATCTTCATTTTCTTATTCACCATTAACTAAATACCAATATCTTTTTAAAAAAATAATTTTGAAAAACACATTTTTAAAATCAGGTTCAAGTATTGATTATATATAAGACGGACTTTATTCTTTTGATCTCTTACTTACTAGTAATAAGATTGTGTTGGTAATGACATTTTCTTGTGTTTTTCTACATAAAACTTTAATTTATAATTTTTACACTAAAGAGAGCAACACATTCACTACTGTGTGCTATTTATTCACCAAAGGACTAGGAAAATAATATTATTCACAAATATGACCCACCAGTTTACTTTACCTCGAATTTGTAACCCTGATATTGTTCTGTCAGAGTGAAAAATGGGACCCAAGAAGATGGGTTAATTTCTCTCACGTGATACCATCACGAGAAAGTGACCGGTCACCACCGCTTCTCTCTCTTAACGGGCACGTGCTCTCACGTCTCTCCTCTCCTCCCATTTGCCTGCATCAAAATCTCACTACCTTGTTTTTCCAATCCCATACCCTAATTTATTACAATAATAATTTCAAACAATAATTATTTCAATCTAGTAGGGTTAATATTGAATTTTTTTTGTCAAGTTTACTTGTTTTTATGGTTCAAATTTATAATTTAGATATTTTCATTATAATATCAACATTAGTCCTAGTTGTGAGTATTTTTTTTTTTGTAAATGAAGTGAGTAATATTTGATAAGTTAACGGCAACGTTTGGAGTTGAACGGCGTCACGAGGTTCAACAGTGCGGCGACTATATGGAGAATAGAGATGACGGGGCCCACCGCACGCGAGACGGAAGGCAGTGTTGCAGTTTAACGGCAGGGAATGGGCACACGTGACTATGCTGCTCCTCTAATCTCACTCCCATCTTTTGTTTTGTTTTTTACAGCTTTCAACTATTTTTCTTGTGATATTTTCAACAATCGTTTAATCTTTTTTTTTTTTACATCATTGTTTGATCTCACAATTATCACTCAAAACTAATTCATATTTGGATAATAGTGCAATTCTATCATTAATTTTACCTATAACAATTCTGCCATTCGTGATTTAAATTAATTAACAGAAAAAAATGAAAAGATTGAAACGGGATAGCGTAACAAAAGATGTGGGACCCGTAATAATCGAGAGGTGTGAGTTGGCCACGTGATGGATGGGAGGCTGAGGTAGGCAGCCAAAAGGTTACTTATCACGTGATACGGCGTGATTCACGCGGCGCAACAGCCACGTGTCCTTCTTTCGATCCGACCTTGTTGGTTAAAACTTCGTTATTATCTAATTTAATTTAATGCATCATTAGTTATTTAATCCTGTGTTGTACCATACGACACATGATACATAATCTACTATTGTTAACTGATCCCTAAGAGGATTCCTGTGCAATGTACAGAGGAATGTCCGTAATACAAAATACATTTGTTTTTCTTGAAATCCAGCTTCTTATTCTTCTTTTTTAATCTACTTTATGATTATATACTATTAAGAAAATAATAATGATTAGAGACAACTAATAGTCCTCTTTAGAAGGAAACAAAGAAGTAAAGGAAGCCAGCTAATTCAGATGAGGTGCTCTCCCATACACTCTTTGTGTATGCTAAAGTTTCAGGAACTAATGTTTTAAATTGCAATTAGATTTCTGAAAAGGCAAATGTTTGATCAATTATGGAACTCTTGGCAAGAGCATTTGTAATATATTAATAGCTACTAATATGTTAAGATATGTTTTCTTGATTGATTAAAAATAGTTGTTGTCGTGTGCATGAACCTAGCGAGTTGTGATATGAGATCTCATATTGATTTTATTTTGAATTGGATCATATATTGTATATATGATATAATAATATAGCAAAAAAAAATCTTATATCAAATTTATATTTTATAAATTTATTGATTCCCTGATGGTTTTCTCCTGTGTTTATTGTTTTTATGGAAGATTATATATGCAAGATAAGAGAATGATTTTTATTTATTTGTTGCAATACTGATGAATTTAATTTACAAAGAAGTGAAAGATGAACAAAGTGCAAACCGAACCATGAACGGTTTAGGAGGATAGGTCGATTTGCCGATAAACAAACATTTACAAGTATACACGAGTTATTACTGACCCTATTAATTCTTGTTCGAAAATCAATTTATTATGTCCTGACTCTTGAGATTATACAGTATTTTTCTCACGTGAGTTGCAGAGTCAATTCACGTGGCCCTACTATAGCACGAAAACGACATCACGCTAACCTCTTCTCCCCGTCTTTCACTTCTGAAATTGACATTTTGTTTTATGTTTTTACTTTCTTTTTGTTCTTCTTCTGATTCTCTAATTAAACAACCAAATATACAAATAATTCATTGCTAGCCTAATGAGTTATTTGTGCAATAGAGATACCGTGACTTAAATATAATACCATTACAACAAAAAAAAAATAATTAAACATCCATGAGATTGCGAGTAACATTCATGTGTTATATGAGAAAAAATAAAAAGAGGAAAGCGTGTCTAGACACAGCCTAACAACTCACGGGACAAAGTGGAGAGCATGTGGGGATGTGTTGTTGTTTTTGCCCTTTCCCTATTTTGTATCGTTTTTATCTTCATGTGATCCAACACTGTTTAGCTATAGTTCCTCACCTCCCTTATGTCTTAGTTTCATTTATATCTTCAGAATTAATCCAAAAGAAAGTGATGGCATGGGCATATACATTCATTTTTTAACTCGCACGCAAAAGTAAGACTAATTTATCCTCTTGTTCTTACATATTCTGGTCCCTCATATGATTTTTATGTTTAAGATTTGAATAAGTTATCTTCAAAAAAAAAAAAAAGATTTGAATAAATCAAAATGTAAATAAAAAATCCAAAACACTCCGTTCAACAACAAATGGAATTATATATTTCTGTTCCAAATATTTAATTCAAATCCGTCCACAATATAATACAATATAATGCTAGTCTGGTAAATGCTATTCAAACTTATTTTATACATATAGTGTAAGTTGTCTATTTGGTTTAGTTGTATATACAACTTTCGAATAAAAACAAGGTGTACTAACAAGTGGCACACAACTAAATTGAAAGTGGGATTAGCTTACATGATTAGAATCTTGATTATGGTCATAGTCTCGTTGACAATTGTTAATGACATTGCACAATCGAAGAGCTGTGTTTGTTCCACCTAATGTCACATACATAGATGCCCACTCACACAAACACATCTTAGCGCATACACGTACAAAATTGTGTCTGTCCCCTGTCCATCATTATACAGCCTAATTCTACTCTAAATTTATCAGTATCATCAAACCTTTAATTACCAAACTCTTAACTGAATAATTTTCAGCTAACCTAGCTAGCAGCTCATAGTTTTCAATCAACACCCAAAACAGACGAATCAGCATTGCAATGTTACAGACCACACGCAGTTGATTCCCTCTTACAGTGTGCATTCTAACGAGCTTTGATCGCACATCTATATCAAGATTAGTCACATTTTTTTGATTTTTTTATTTAAACGAAGACATAGTCACATATAAGATTTTTTTTGGAAACAATAAATTTATTTTATGTAGTTACTATAATTTTAGTTGTTACAAATAAGTAACCAGAAAATGATGAAAAACACGTGATTTCATCAAATGCCATAATATTCTCTCTTCATTTAAATTTTGGTGATATTCAGTTTATGAAATACGATAAATATACGAATAAATGAATAACAAATACATGGAATTCGTAGTTTATTGATTTTCGTTTGGTTGCATTTACGTCGACGAATAATAGTCAGCGTAATTTGTATTGTCTATAGTAAAATAAGTAGAGTGCATTGACACGCAAAATCATACAGTGAATTGAAAATATATATTCCCTCCGTTTCATATTAAGTGTCGTTGTAGAGATTTTTTTGCGTTACAAAATAAGTGTCGTTTTCGGTTTTCAATGCAAAAATTATTAATTTTATTATGTAATTAATTTTTCTATTGGTTAAAATAGGGTTAGCTTTATAGGTAACTGTGTTTTTATATAGGAAATAAGTAAAATTAATTGTTAAATAAGTAAAATTAATTGTTTCCTTAATCTGTGTGCACAGCCGTAGAGAGACACTTATAATGAAACAGAGGGAGTAGAAGACAATGCCACCAACAACTACAAGCTGTTTTATAGGAATATTAAATGATGAATCGTGAAGATTTAATGTTCACTATTTCTATGATTGAATTATGAACATATGTTTGCGTATGCATGCCTATAAAAGTTCAAATTCAATAGCTGCATGTGAGTTTCATTTGCCGACAATGAATATTGAAAAAATGTCAATCAATTGCTAGAGACTCTAGAGTCGATATAAATTATAAAACCGTATAAGCTATATAATAAAAGTTATATTAGCAATATTAGCAGTAAAGGTTCTTCTCATTACAACTAAGCAATAGTTATTTGATTATACTGGACTAAATTAAGCTATATCTCTGTGAGTTATAGTTAATAATATTTCTTCCGTTTCGAATTAGTTATTATTCTAGAAAAAAAATTCATTTTAAAATAAATATTGTTTTAGAATTTCGATACAAAGTTTATTAATTTTATATGATATTATATTTTTTATTGGTTGAAAAATAGTTAAGTGTGTAAATAATTGTATTCTCATTTTAAAAATATGTAAAATTAAATATATTTTTTTAATATATGTGTAAAAACAAGAGTACTAAATATAAAACACTAAATAATCTAAATGGCGATCGTCGAACAAGATAAAAACAAAGAGCATCGATTAACACAAAACAATAGATAATAATTTTTGTGCGTGTGTACTTTTGAGCGCCGCTAAACGGATAAAAACCTCTGTTATTATTACACTTACAAAAAAACCAAACTAAACTACACATCCAACTATCCACCCACGTGACTCCGTCAGAATTAACGTCGTTTAAACGGAGTGTATCGCTGTTAAAAACGGGAAGCGTTATAATGACTTGTATAAAAGATCTCCGCCTTCTCATTACCTCTCAAAACAGAGAGAGAAAGAAAGATAGAAGGAGAGGGAGAGAGTGAGAGAGCTCTCTGGCTGATTTTTATTTTTTTCCCGATCAGATCGAAGAAGTTTCCATATCGGAACTTAAACCTTCTTTCGTTTCTCTGACTAAGAGATCCAAAGCTTCCCTCGTAGTTTCGTCATCCGAAAGGTACGCTTTGTTTAATCTTACAGCACAAATCGTATCCTTCGTTGATTTTAGATTTGACTTGGAATCCAGTTTATGGATCTTCATAGTTGACTTGAATTATGCGAAATTCGGTTAGTTTGAGCTTGAATTCTGCTGAATTATGGTTAAAACTTGCAATTCTGTTGACAGATCTATTGAATTCTGTTGTTTTGGTGATTTATTCAGTAAATCTCGTTGAGCTGGAGAGTTATCTGAATTTTCAAGCTCAATTTCTCTTCCACGAGCATCGGAGAAGAGCAGACTACACTAAAAGTCGCAGATCTGAATTGGTAGCTACATAATTCCGTAGAATTTCAGAGAATTCACGTCAATTTTTGCAAGGAATAATTCCCCGCGCATAGAGTGATTTTGAAAAAAAAAACACTAAGAACGGTTGAAACTGTTATTGTTGTTGTTCATGGAGCTTCCTCAGCCTCGTCCCTTCAAAGCCCAAGGTAACACTATTGTATCATATACTAATAATATAAAACATAGTTTTAAAGTATTGTTCTAAAAGAGAATTTAATTTTGTATTCAACTGTTATTCTCTTTATTTTTTTTTGCGTTTATAATTTTGATTTTTAGAAGAATTTTCACAGGGAGAAAACCAACACATGATTTTTTATCGCTCTGCAGTAGTCATTCAACTCTCCACCCAGATCCAAAGCCTACACCTTCTTCTCAAGGTAATTAATTTACCGTTTTGCCCTTTTTATTTGTATTTTTTTAAATTAAAAGATTCTCTTAAAGGCGTCACGTTTTTTCCGCGCGTGCATCTATTCTGATCTGACCTGACCCCTTTTTAAGACGAATCATGGATCAAAATGTTGCTATCTGATTGGGCCCTATTGGTGCCAAAGCCCAATGAAATAAGGGATACACATGTCATCCTCTTACATAAGTGTATAATAACTACCACATGTTGAATTAACTCTACTTTATATATTTGTGTGTGCATTTACAGTCAAACAATGTGAATGACAACACTTATGGTTTAAAATGAAACATGGCAGCAGGTAGCCACTTGAAAACTCACGATTTTCTACAACCGTTAGAATGTGTTGGTGCTAAAGAAGAGACAAGTAGGATTGACACAACCAGGGTAGCTTCTGAGAAGCCACCTCCTCCTGCACCGCCTCCACCGCTGCAACACGTTCTACCCGGTGGGATTGGAACGTACACGATAAGTCCTATTCCTTATTTCCATAATCAGCAGAGGATTCCTAAGCCGGAGCTGTCACCACCCATGATGTTCACTGCTGCTACTGCTGCACAAGCCGGTGGTGGTAATGAGAGAAACGTTGTGGACGAGAATTTGAACTCTGCTGTAGCAAGCGGGTTCACTCTGTGGGATGAATCTGGTTCTGTGAAAAAGGGACAGACAAGGAAGGAGAATAATGCTGCTGGGGATAGAGCTAGCATCAGAGGTAACAAGACAAATTGAATATTAATGTTAATTAGACTAGTGTTACAAGTGTTTAAGCAACCACGTGAAATGATGAAATATGTTTTTTTTTAATATTGTTTAGCTGATGTTGCAGCAACTATGGGACAGTGGCCAGTGGTGGAACGAAGGTCACAGTCTTTGACAAATAATCCGTTGAGCGGTTTCAGTTCTCGCTCTTCCTCTCAGTATGTCCTCATCTCTTCTCTTTTATCTATTACTTAAGTCTATGGACTTAAAAAGGCTGATCAAATAAAGTCTTTCTTTGGTTGCAGAGGGTCTGGTATTAAGACCCCTAGCTTCATGGACATGTTAAGATCAGCGAAAGGAACTTCACAGGATGATGATTTGGACGATGAAGAGGATTTCGTCATGAAGAAAGAAAGTTCCTCCACTAGCCAGATCCATAGAGGTTTGAACTTTATTAGATATCATCAACGTTACAGCTTAAGGTCTGATTAATTTTGTTTGTTATAGTAGATTTAAGAGGAAAAGCAGACGCCAGAGGAGGTGGTAACGATCAAAAGCTGAACACGCCTAGGTCTAAACATTCTGCTACAGAACAACGGAGGAGGAGCAAGATCAATGATAGGTAAGTAGAAAAAGCCAGAATTGGTTTATAGCCGGAGAGAAGAGACTAATGATACATTGTTAATGGATCTCTGTGCAGATTTCAAATGCTGAGACAACTAATACCTAACAGCGATCAAAAGCGGGACAAGGCTTCCTTCTTGCTAGAGGTATGAATGGCATCATTTCACCAAATTTTTTTGTAACAGTAGATTCAGTCTTATTTTGTTACTAATATCCAAAAGATTCTTTTCGAAACTTCCTACAGGTTATCGAGTATATTCAATTCTTACAGGAGAAAACAAGCAAGTACGAAACTCCTTACCAAGGATGGAGTCAGGAACCTGCTAAGCTAATGAATTGGGTAAATATAATGGCATTTCCAATCAATCTTTATTTTTTACCGGTTTAAAACTGAAAGCAGACAAATGATGTTATGTTAATTTGTTTGATCCATTTACATTACAGCAGAGAAATAACCAACAGCTAGTACCTGAAGGAAACGTTGCTTTTGCTCCAAAACTGGAAGAAGAGAAGAATAACATTCCGGTCCTTGCAACAGCACAAGGCGTTGTTATCGATCATCAAGAAACACTGAACAGAACAACGCCAACGACTGGGACATTTCCTTTGTCAGCTCAAACCAACAGTTTCTTCTCTCCTGTTACTGATGGTAATCCTGTAACTCAGTTACACACAAGATTCCCAGCATCAGAGACTGTAGAGCCAAGCGCGAGTTCTCGAAGTCATACTCAGCCATTGAAAGAAGAAGAAGAAGGTGATGCTGAGGAAGTTCATGAGGGTAACATCAGTATATCAACTATTTACTCACAAGGGTAAAACTAAAATGGCTCCTCTCTTTAACTCTTTTGACCTCATAACAGTTTGAAAAGTAAAAAAGTAAAACTTTGTTGCTTTTTCTTTGTGTATCAGATTAGTGAAAACGCTTAGAGAAGCATTGGAGAATTCAGGAGTGGACTTAACAAAAGCAAGCATCTCCGTGGACATCGAGCTTGCTAAACAATCCTCTTCCTTCAAGGTTCCTTTTTAACTACTTATTGTCTACCTGATTCATTTTAAACCACATTGATACTGATGGTTTTTAGTTTTTGTTTACTACTTGATAGAATCATGAACTCCGTGGACCGGTTTCTCGAACCGGAAACGATGACAAGCAAAGTCGGAAACCAAAACGGCTCAAGACGAACAATACAAGTTAAAATGAAAACAAAAAGAAGCTGCTTGCACACATTCGGGTATAAGTATAACCAACCACCAAAGTCGAATCCTCTGTTTTCTTTACTTCTTTATCTCTCAAACAGGGCTTTTCTTTTTTCAAAATTTTATAGATATATTCAATCTTAATTTTTTTTTCTTTTGTACATTCGAAACTATATTCTTATAATGTTTTTATCTCGTGGGTCCATAATCTTTTTGAGGCCTAAGACTATTGAGACCCGGTTATGCTAACCGCATTTTGGACTGTAATCTCAATTCTTCAATGGATTAATATCTTCACTAAGAGGAAGGCTTTCAGTGTTTTACTATTACCGTAAGCTTCCTGTGATAATACATTTTATTTGTTATTGGTTTATTAAAACTCAAAAGGCGAATATTTATATGAGTGTCATCTTTTGTAAATTGACTACTGAATGAACGATGACGCGTTAATTGAATTGACCACTTTCGGCACGACAGCAGAAAATCTTGTTTGGAGTTTGGACCTTGTATTAATCTTTAAAGACATAACTATAGTGAAGTCCCATTATAAGTTTTTTTCTCGAGTTTAGGTAAAAGTAATTTAAAATCTTAATACACACGATATAATTAATTTATCATTTGTTGACAAAAAAAAAAAAAAAAAATTAATTTATCATTTTCCAAAGGGAGCACAAAAAAGAGGAAATGTTGCTTTCAAAGGAAATAATTCAAAAACAAGAATCAAGGGAAAAGGTGTGAGAAGATGAGGGCATATCGGTCATTTGAAGGTAGTTTCAAATGAACGTTGGATAAAAAAAATAGAGATCCAACTTGGAGAAGAGCAATTTTGCGGATAAAAAAAAGAGTCTCAAGTCTTCTCTTTGTCTCTCTCTTTCTTTCTGGCGTAGAAGACTAATAACTGAAGCAGATCTATTAAGAAGACGAAGGGAGAAAAATGTATGAGCAGCAGCAGCAGCAACGGCATTTCGTGGATTTGCAAAGCGATTCTGGTGGATTTGGGGATGATAGCTCGTGGCTCGCCGGCGATGACGATCTCCGTCTCCCTCCTCACCAATCCGCCGCCGCTACGAACTCCGGCAACGGGAATCTAGATCAGCGTCTTTTGAAAGATCTCGTTGAGATGGTTCCCCTCATCGAGCAATTCATGGTAACATTTCTCTACCACAGCAGAATACGTTTGGAGCTCCTGTGGGATTGAAGATTTGATTGATCGATTTAGAGGCAAATTCGAAATTTGAAACAATTGATGACTTTTTGATAGATCCAATTTGGGAAAATTGTAGATATGTGTAAAATGTGATATGGATTTTGGATTTTTTTTTTTTTTTTTTGAAAGATGAGTATAGGTTTCACATTTAAGCTGAAATTTAATATCTTTCTTCTCATTTGAACGCGATTATTAGGAACAGAAAGAAAAGAGTTCGTTTAAGAGGAGAGGTTCCATGGTCTACACGAAGATGCCTTCCAAAGAATCCTTGTCCAGAAGAGTGAGTTACTTGTTTTGATCTATCATTTATTATAGCATGAACCATCATTGCTTGGTGTGGTTGCATAGTACAAGACTTTTTAATTAGGTTCTCACTTGGAATTTCACACTGGTGGTTACTAAGATGAAACTAGTTTTTGTTCTCTTTTCCTTTTTGGGTATGAGAGTTGATATATGGCTTGATAAGTTCTTTTATATACATATACATAAGGGGTCATAGCTGTTTCAAAATTTATCGTATGTAATAAACGTTTTTTATAATAGTGGGTTTTTGTTTTTGTTTGGTTAAAGAAACTTTAACAGGAGGTTTTTGAGTTTCCATTTTTCTCATTTATCAAACGAATCTTAAGGTGACTGTTTGTTTAAGTCTCGACTGTATCAGTTGTTAACTTGTATTTTGCATTTATTTGATTTTAAAGGGAAGAAATGCTTCTCAAACAGTCCCAGGAAGAAAGAAGAGAGACGTAGAGGGAAATAGCGATGTTGTGAACGATACTAAGGAAGCTGGTGAAAACGCAAAGGCTTTGGGTGGTGCAGAAAAGGACGAACTTACACGACTTAGAGAGCAAGTGAATGATTTGCAGACAAAACTCTTAGAGAAAGAAGAGGTTTTAAAGTCAGTGGAAATGTCAAAGAGAAATCAGGTAAACGAGATACAAGAGAAGCTTGAAGAAACAAGACGGTTGGTTGCTGAAAAGGATACGTTGATCAAGTCTATGCAGTTACAGTTATCAGACACAAAGGTACACCCTTTCTGTTATGTTTCTCCATATTGTCTCCTCTGTGTTTTATAGGCCGTTTTTTCTTTTGAATCTCTGTTTTGAAGAAAATAGAGAGTACTTGTTGCTAATGCTTTGACACCATTTTGTGGAGGCATACATGTCTAAAGAATCCTCTTTTTTTTTTATCTTATTATCTTCAAATATTAATAGCTTCTTTTCGCTGTCTTCACTAGATCAAACTTGCAGACAGGCAAGCCGCTCTTGAGAAGACTCAATGGGAAGCAAAGACAACAGGAACGAGAGCAGTCAAGCTTCAAGAACAGCTAGATGCTGTTGAAGTAGAAATCTCTTCCTTCGCACGTGTATTTGAAACTTTGGCCAAACCAGAGTCCAAGAAACTCGACAGGGATTATGACGAAACCCCATACCAGTTTGATCATCTTCCATATCTAGTAAGTTAAAAAATCAACTACTATCATCTTTCCTTCTCAGGGAAGTCTTATCTAAACCTGTTGCAACTATATTGAAAAAACAGGATGATGTAGATGAAACCGAACTGAGGAAAATGGAAGATGCAAGATTAGCATATGTTGCAGCTGTGACAACTGCAAAGGAAAGAGAAGATGAGGAATCTCTAGTCATGGCTGCTAAAGCTCGAGCCTACTTGCAATCACTAGCTTTTAAATACTAATCATCTTCATGTGTTTTCTTTATAGGGTTTTCTGTCGTTGGTTTGTTTAGGTGTATGTAGATTTGTACCATGAAAAAATTGGAGAAAAAGACATAAAAGTAATGGTTTCTACTCAATCACGAATGCATTTCGAGTTTTTGTTACTCATTTGAGCCTGTATCTATATGGTTTCTTTTTGTTAAATGATCAACAAATTGTATTATGTATATTTGGAAGACAATTTAAGACGAAAGAAACCAAAAAGGTCTGAACTTGAATTGTACAATGCTCAGTTATCACGAAAATCAGGACAATATTATGAAAATTTGAAAATATTTCATTCGTTGAGTGATGGAAAATTCCGAAATTGGGCTTAATTAGGTAAAGAAAACTAATATGGGCTCTTATTTGAATTCTTTGAATATTATAAGGTCGTCTTAGGTTATTATCTAAATCTTATATAACCTCGCACGTGCCGAATCAATTATCCGTGTCAAATTCCGCGCCATATCGCGTCGCGTCAATACGACGCCGTTCCACAGTACCTATAAAAAGCAATCCACAACAAACACAACAGTAAATTCGATAATGGCGGAGGAGAGTCGCTGCGGCGGAAACACTGTCGCGATCTGCGTCCGTACACTCTCCGGAGAATCAACGATTGTTCAGGTTCCCTCGGAAGGAACGATTCACGACCTCAAGGTTGCCCTAAAATCCTCTTTCCCTCCCGCTTCTTCCTCTCCCAATTTCAATCTGTTCTTCCAGGTAATGCTTATGCTCCACACTCGTTGTAACTTCTTATAGGGTTGGTTTTATATCAGGCCGTTTAGGGTTTCACGTTCTATTTTTAATTTTGAAATTTCGAGTTTGGTGTTTATTATTTGTCACTGGTTTTGAATTAACCCTGTGTTTGACTGTTGACCATCAATATGTTTCAATTTTAGGGTTCGAAATTGAGTTTGAACAGTAGAGTGGATACTACTGCCGTTAATGCCGGTGAATTCTTGGTTTTGGTTCCTTTCATTAAGAAGGAACGTTCACAAACTCCCAAACCTGATTTATCAGAGCCTCCATTGAGTTCAAGCTTCTCTGATGCCACGTATTCCACAATGATTCGAGAAGCTTCAGCCTCCATTGGAGTGAAAAGAAAACGTGATGAAGAAGAGACGTGTCCAGTTGAATTCTTGAAAGGTGTTTTGGAGTCTGATTGTAAAGATGAGTTCGAGGGAGAGAATACAGAGAAGCTTGCTGAGGTTTTGAAGGCTAGGAATTGCTTGTCGTCTCCTGGTTTTGCAAAGTGTTTGATGTCTAGGGAAGCAAGTAGCTATTCGTGTTCTTGTCCAGATTGGTTGAAGTTGTCGATGGAGACATTCACGTTTTTGAACCTCTTTTCTTCTCTTGTTGAGTCATTTGGAGAAAAAATGTACTTTACACGGTTGGAGGAGTCGCTTGCTCGGTTAGGAAAGTCTGGAGTTCGTGTCGGTGTGGAGGACGTTAAGAATCTTTCAATTTTATGCCCCAAGGTGATTTTTTCGATGTTTCTAGACAATTTCACATATTTAATGATTTTTTTTTTTTTGTTTCTGTATGTAACCATTGTGGTTGTACTAGGTAGTAAAGGTTGTTACTGATGAATTTGAGGCTGCTAACTATGAGAATGCTATAGTTATAGCTGATTTTCTTGAAACAGATGGAGGTGAAAAGTTTGAAAAACCAGGTACATATTTTCGTAATCCAAGCTATTGGGAGTTACCTATTAAGATTTTACTAGCGTTTGTTTCAAATCATTGTTATATAGGTTTGAAGAAAACTCCACTTTCAAAGGTTTTTAGTTCTATGAAAAAGCGGGAGACTTCTTTTAAGGCTGCATTGTGGGAGTCCATCAAGGCGCTACTGGTATGTTTATTACTCCAGTCCAACCTATTCTTTCGTGTAAACCTGTCAAAATTACGATGAAGGTCACAGCTTAGGCATAGCATTATTCCATCACTTCGGTTCGGTCTAGCATAAATTTTGCTTTATTGGATTTCTAAAGTATTTTGATTTTCAGATGAAAAATCAATGTAAGAGGGGAGTAGCTGTTTCCTTGGAGGATATGCTTATCTTCGCCAGGGAAAGTAAACATGTCGGTGTAAACGGAGATAGACAGACTGGAAAAGATAATTTTTCTTCCCCTGGCTTTCGTTCATCCCGGAAGTCGTGTCATGTAAGAGTCTGCTCCGATACTGACGCTGTACCTATTCTGTTATTAGCCCGTTCTAGAAGTATAGGTCCTGAATAAATACCTTTTTATGTATGAGTTAAATCCTTTTGGTGGACGGTGGCTCAGTTGATTTGTTGACAACTTAGATTTTGGTTTTGTCCCTTTTGGATATCTTCTTACTGCGTCCACATGCAATAGCAGTCAGTGTTTGCAGGGTTGTACTCTATATTCATGCGTAACCACTGATTATGTGTAGACATGGTGTTAGGTTTTAACTATATTCATTCAATTA
The DNA here is from genome assembly GCA_932364175.1 of Eruca vesicaria subsp. sativa. Lineage (NCBI taxonomy): Eukaryota > Viridiplantae > Streptophyta > Magnoliopsida > Brassicales > Brassicaceae > Eruca > Eruca vesicaria. The sequence continues at coordinate 14,390 of CAKOAT010075154.1, forward strand.
ACAGGGCACAAATCCATTGCTACCACTGGAGATGGTTGAACATCTCAGGAATGGTTTTGGGTCTAAAGGACAGGTAGTTTAGTCTCCCACTTTCACTCTTTTACTCTGTGCTTCCTCGAATTCTCAGGTCTGGTTTGTGAGCAAATCTCCATTCGTTTAGTTAAAGCTTTGCACGAAGCTTTACTTCCTTTATTTTCATTTTTCCTGATGCAGATAGTTCATGTTGAAGATATTAATGCTCGAAAACCTGTCTACGTCGAAATACCAGATGAGCTCTCAGAAATCACAAAGTCTGCCTTGAAACGGATTGGAATCAATGCATTATACAGCCATCAGGTACCTTATCTTGTAATGTATTTCTTAGTCTATGGATTTCATTTTGGCTGGAACCTTTTTCTTTTTGTTTATCAGGCTGAATCGATTTCAGCAGCCTTGTCTGGGAAGAATGTTGTGATTGCAACCATGACTTCCAGTGGCAAATCTCTTTGCTATAACGTACCAGTCTTTGAGAAATTGACCATTGATACAGATGCTTGTGCCTTGTACTTATTTCCAACCAAGGTGACTCAGCTTGTCTCATTTCTAAAACATTTTGTGTTTTGAAAATTCATTAATTTTGGTTTCTTTTTGGAGATAAACTGATTCACATTTGATTTGTATAGGCCTTAGCTCAGGATCAGTGTAGAGCGTTGTCCGATTTGATAAAAGGATACGAAGATAGCATAAATATGGGGGTGTACGATGGTGATACTCCTTATAAGGATAGAACATGGCTGCGGAATAACGGTAGACTGGTAATTTCGTACTGCCTTTCTTTATCCAATAGAATAGTGATTCCTTAGCTCATTCTCATCAGAATTCCCAAATACATATTTCATTAACTAGCGTTATTGAAATATATGGATGTAGCTGATCACAAATCCTGATATGTTACATATGTCAATCTTGCCTCTCCATGGGCAATTCCGACGGATTTTGTCAAACCTTAGGTAACACATCTTCTTATGAAGGAAAATTAAGTACTTTGCACAAAATGGTTGGTCTAGAGAGTAACAAGGCCTGCTTATAATCCATGACTTAAAGTCGAGTTTACGTGGAACATATTAGGTACGTTGTAATCGATGAAGCCCATACTTACAAGGGAGCGTTTGGCTGCCATACAGCTCTTATATTGAGAAGACTACGCCGCCTCTGCTCTCATGGTGACAATACTGATCACATGGTCATATCAATAGTTTCCATTACAAAATCTGTATATGCACAGTTTTAGCTGACCAACCATGTCTTATTTCCAGTATATGGCGTCAGTCCCTCATTCATATTTTGTACTGCAACATCTGCTAATCCTCGAGAACATTGCATGGTAGGCCTACGTTACTGATTATCTGGATATAGTATGTGCTTGTCAAAATACATGCTACGGGATCAAAACATGGCTTGTTGATTGTGCAGGAGCTTGCAAACCTATCTGAGCTCGAGCTGATAGAAAAAGATGGAAGTCCTTCCTCAAAAAAGCTATTTGTCCTGTGGAGTCCTACAATCCGCCCAACAACTGTATGGTCCAGAAATCTGGATATATATGAATCAACTCTGAGACTTTATTTACTCCTTATTTGTTTTATCTGTTGTATTACAGAAATCTGAAGAAAGCTCGAACGACATAAATACTAAAGGAGATGCTGCAGATAAATCATCAAGGTATTTCTTGTCATTTGCCATTTTTTCAAGAAATCAAATTTATGGTCATCAATCAGTAGCTAACCATAGTTATTATTTCATTTCATTGCAGCCCACTTTCTGAAATTTCACAACTTTTCGCAGAGATGGTTCAGCATGGCCTACGCTGCATTGCTTTTTGTCGATCTCGCAAACTTTGTGAACTTGTTTTGTGTTTTACGTAAGTTCTCTTGCAAATCAGCAATTAAATTCTCACTCCAGGCTTTTCGATTTTTTTTACTATATAAAAATGTTGATGGAGTTTAAGATGTGCAAAATATGCTGTAGGCGTGATATTCTCGCTAAGACTGCTCCTCATCTTGTTGAAGCCATATCTTCATATCGTGGAGGTTACATTGCTGAGGTACGTCTTCTTTTTTAATCTCAACTTAAGTGTTGTTCTAGATGTACTCTTTTAACTAGATCAAGAACAGGATCGGAGGAAAATAGAGAGTGAATTATTCGGTGGAAAGCTTTGTGGTATTGCTGCAACAAACGCACTTGAGTTGGGTATTGATGTCGGTCACATAGACGTAACTTTGCATTTAGGTTTTCCCGGCAGTATTGCCAGGTGAATCATCTGCTCGGCTCTTTTCTTTTCCCTTTAAAAACTGAAATACTATAAGCTCAGTAGATAACGACTGATCTCTTTTGAATTTTCAGTCTTTGGCAGCAAGCGGGTCGGTCTGGAAGACGAGAAAGGCCCTCTCTTGCCGTATATGTTGCCTTTGACGGTCCTCTTGACCAATACTTCATGAAATTCCCGAACAAACTCTTCCGTAGTTCAATTGAGTGTTGCCATCTTGATTCTCAAAATGAACAGGTTTGTAATCTGCGATCTTTAATTCTATTCTTTCTCGATTATTCTGAGGACTGTCAATACCGACGTGCTTTTCTACTTTGCTTCTTGCAGGTCCTTGCGCAGCATTTAGCTTGTGCTGCAGTTGAGCACCCATTGAGTTTGCAGTACGATGAAAAACACTTTGGTTCTTCCCTAAGCAACACTCTTGAATTGCTCAAGAACAGAGGATTCTTAAGTTTTGATCCGTCCCGTGATTCTTCTGCTAGAATATGGAACTATATTGGTCGAGAGGTATATCCTGCATTACATTAAAATTTACCATTCTAAACCCTTGCTCTGAAAACATTTTGCTGGACAACGCTTTCTCAGAAAAAGCCTTCGCAGAGAGTCTCTATCCGGGCCATAGAGACAGAAAGATACAAAGTAGTGGAAAAAAGAAGTGACAATGTCCTTGAAGAAATAGAGGAAAGCAAAGCCTTTTTCCAGGTCTATGAAGGAGCTATTTATATGAACCAAGGAAGGACTTATCTGGTCGAGGCTTTGGATACAAAAGAAAAGATAGCTTTTTGTAAATTAGTAAACGTGGATTACTACACCCGGCCTCGGGATTGCACAAATATCCATGTAACTGGTGGTGAAACTGTAAGTATTTCTAGCATAACCTAACTGTGGTTTCTCTTGTGTGATAGTTTTTTTTAGTTCATTACCGTGTTCTTGTCTCTCAGGCTTACGCATTCAAGGCTCCAAAGAATCAACTTGATAAGACAACAGCACAAGCTCAACCCTGTAGTGTGAAAACAGACTGGTTTGGATTTTGCCGTATCCGGAAAAAGACCAATACAGCATATGAAGATGTTGATCTCTCACTCCCAAGTTACTCTTACCAATCACAGGTTTCTTTTTAACTTGCAGCCTCGCACACACACATATGAAAAGGGGGTTCCCATTTCGTTTGGTTTGGTCTATTAATCGGTTAACGCAGCAATTATACATATCTTTTTCCGGTGTAATAGGCTGTTTGGATTGAAGTTCCTGGGTCAGTAAAAAAAGCAGTGGGGAATGATAAATTTCGTTCTGGTTTACACGCTGCTTGTCACGCTCTTCTCCATGTGGTTCCACTGTACGTACTATTTGTTTTTCTTGTTTTCTCCTCTACATTTGGAGTCATTACAGATTATTACAACTTTCCGTTTTCTTTGGTTTCTTCTTGTTGTTGGTACTTTCTTTGCTAGATTTGTGCGTTGCAACTACTCAGACTTAGCTCCGGAATGTCCAAATCCGAATGAAAATAGCTATTTTCCATCAAGAATCTTACTATATGATCGTCATCCTGGGGGAACCGGCATATCCGCTCAGGTAAATGAAAATGAAACTCACATTTTGAAAAACCAGTATACATTGTTCATTCAATTTGGGTAAATATTTTTTTTTGGTTTGATTGGCAGATCCGTCCCTTCTTCACAGAGCTTCTAAAAGCTTCGCTTGATCTGTTAAAGGCTTGCTGCTGCTCAGCTGAAAGTGGTTGCCCCAGTTGCGTTCAAAACTTTGCTTGCCACAATGATCTCGTACATAAGGATGCAGCCATCATGATCATAGAGGTAAAAACCAAACAAAATTACTAGTATTTTCTCACGTATGATTTTACCAAATTGTTATTTTATACATAGAGAGAACTGATCAGTTTTGTGGCGATTTTAGGGTGTTTTGGAATCGGAAAAATCGTATTTTCAAGATGAAACTTGAAGAAGCACATGAGACGTCTCAAAAAGCTGCGTTAACATGGCTTGACTTGAGTTTACACTTAAGCTGATTTGTTTACTATTAGTGTAGTGTGACGAAACATTTAAAGAGAGTTTTATATGATTCCATTAATTCTTACATCAGAAAAGAATCTAGTGGCCACTGTGAAAAGAAGATTTTTAAATAATATTTTATGGAATTTGAGGATGGTGAGGAGTCCACTAAATGCTTTTTAAGTGTTTGGGAAGGTGAGTGAGAGAGTGTGTATTTTACTATTTTCTAGTTCTCCGGCTAAGCGATGGTGGGGTGGGCGGTAGCGTTACACGGTGGCGGCGGAGACATTCCGATCGACCTCCCTGACGAGCGACGTATCCCTCGCGAGACCGCCCTCCGTCACTGCCTTGATCTCGGCATTTCCGCCCTCAAATCCGGCAAACATCCACTTGACGTCACCGAACTCGTCGTACGCTTCTCTCTTTCTCTCTCGATCTGATCGTTTTGTGATTCACTTCATCAAATAGTTTGTTACAAAAAAAGTTAACAGTATTAGTTTCTGAATCATCTTGTTAGAGACACCAAGAGCAGTAGGTAAATCTGAAATGATCCATGAAAGGTATATAATAGAGTTACTGTCTCCTAGGGTTTTTGCTTGCATGATTGATTGATCAGAGAATCACTATATTGAAATTTTACAGTGATCCATTTGCTTTGATAAGTCTATAAGAGTTGTTCTGCTCTTTGGCTATAAGTTTCATCTGTTATTGTTAAGGTTCGTGAACTTGAGAACCATCCAGACTTCAATGCTGGTAAAGGCTCTGTTTTAACTGCTCAAGGCACCGTTGAAATGGAAGCTTCCATTATGGATGGTAAAACCAAAAGCTGTGGAGCTGTCTCTGGTCTCACCACTGTCGTTAACCCCGTCTCTTTAGCTCGACTCGTCATGGAGAAAACTCCTCATATCTATCTTGCTTTCGACGCTGCAGAAGACTTCGCTAGAACACATGTCAGTGTCAAAATGATTCTTTTTTTTATCCTTCATTCATTACTATACTTTAACTCCACTCAGTTTTATGTTCTGATGATAGGGCGTTGAGACGGTTGAATCAAGCCATTTCATTACTCCTGAAAACATCGCAAGGCTAAAACAGGCCAAAGAGTTTAACCGAGTCCAGGTAATCTGGTAACTCAGGTTTGTGTTTCGCTTTAGTGTACTGTCTTCTCAGTTCTTTTATTCTACATTTCATCACAGTTGGATTACACAGCGCCTACACCGAAAGAACCTGAGATTTTTGGGGACAGCCAAACAGGAACAGTCGGATGTGTAGCCGTGGACAGCGCTGGAAACCTAGCTGCGGCCACGTCAACCGGCGGTTATGTTAACAAAATGGCTGGCAGAATCGGAGACTCGCCAATTATCGGCGCAGGAACATACGCTAACCACCTCTGTGCCGTCTCAGCAACAGGTAAAGGAGAATATATAATTCGTGCAACCTTGGCTAGAGAAGTGGCTGCACTTATGGAATACAAAGGTCTGTCTTTAACCGAAGCAGCGGCTTATGCTGTCGAACATTCCGGACCTAGAGGAACCTGTGGTCTCGTTGCTGTATCTGCTAATGGTGAAGTTGCAATGCCGTTTAACACAAACGGGATGTTCAGAGCTTGTGCCACCGAAGATGGTTACACTGAGGTCGCAATCTGGCCAAAGAAGTGAAATCACTAGACCGACGGGTAGCTTAGTCTACTCTCTTGTTCATATAATAAAGGAGTTGACATCATATAAACACATTAATTATCTTCTGGTTATGTTAATTACTAAATTTGAGATATTAAACTTTATAAAATAATATTACAATGTATATTTACTTGATAGAATAATTGGTCTGCTTGATCCAATTAGAAAGAATGTTGAATCTTGTTTTTTTTCTCGTTTCTTTTGTAAAATTACAAACTTCACACGTTTCATAAAACATACACTCAGAAAAGGCCTTACGTAAGGATGGTTTTGGTTGTTGTGTACACTAATCTTTTGTATTCCTCTAAGCATTCTTGTTTTTCCAAGGCTTGAGAACACCAACAACGATCACGGCAACAACAATAAGAAGGATGATGATTGCAATACACATCCATTTTCTTGAGTTCTTCTGTAAGCTCTTTGCTCTTTGAAGAGCCGTGTTTCCTGATTGCACGTGATCTACTGCACTTGACACCTATAATTGTCAACACAAAACTCAATCATTACTTTTTTTTTTTTTTTGGTCAAAGAACTCAATCATTACTTACAATTTAAATTTTTAAAGAGTGTACCAACATAAGGTCAACATATAGCATTGTGATGTTATTACTCACCTGAGACTCAATGTTGTCAAGCATTTCTCCTTGTGCATCAACCAACACTGCCATGTCCATAAAAATCTGCAAAACATTAAAAGGGAACCTTGATGAATATGCTTTTAAAGATCAAACAAAGAAAGGGAGTTTCATTAATAGAATTTATCAAAACTCAATTCAAAAATGCTCATTTCGTGTAGGAGAATATGAAATAACAACATACTTGTTGTAAGTCAAGAAGTTTCTTTTCCAAGTCTCTGACAGCATCATGACGTTCTTGTATTTCCGCCAACGTGTCCATTACCTGGAAGAGAGAACATTAAATAAATAAGCACACCCTATTGCATGTTCAAAATTTTGAAAGTAAAATGGAAAAAGCTCAAAACCTGTCCTCTTCCTTGCTCCTGAATCGCTTTTTGGAAGATCTGTTCGCTGTTTCCAGTTTCAATCAATTGATCAATTGTCTGGAAAAAATTCAAGAAAGGGCAAAGGCATTAATTTTCATTCGAACTTCTGTGACCATTTAAAGCTCAGAGTCTGCTTTACTTACATCTTCATCTGCTCGCTGTCCAGTTACTAATGCAAGAAAAAAACACACATAAATAATAAGAGAGAAGAAAATGTAGAAGGGGATGACTAAAGGAATCATATAACATCAACGTACATACCTGTAAAAATACGCCTATCAACAACGTCACGATACTCTTGTTGGATGTTCTCTCTTAGAACCTAGAAGAAGTCACACAACATTAGTTTTAGGAACTAACAGTTTCCTTATAGCTATGAAAAAGTCCATCTTAACCCACCTGAAACTCGGCCATCTTGTCTTTAAACTTCTTCTTTAAGGAACTGTTGCACACAATGAAAGCTCATAAAAGTTATACCAAAGAAAAGTTACATTTATAGCATCTGCTAGCCAAGTTGTAGTGGATTTGAATGAAAAACAGCTGAACACTATCCTATAACCAAAGAGGTCAAAATCAAATTATCTACTCACAGTGTTGTTGCTGTTCTTGATCTATCCACGCCAGAGCCCTTCGCACAACCAGGTTTTTGTCTATTTGCCAAGTTCTACAACATTCCAATGAATACTCATATTAAAAGAAACCAATAAATTCAACAAAATTAGAAGAGAAAGAGCCAGTGACTGTACCTCTCTGTCCAGCTCCTCGAGTTTCCCCTTTATGAAACGAGCAATACTTCCCACTTCATCAACGTCTTTTTCCATTTTCTTCTTTATTGCTGTTCAATTACATAAGGAGCAACACAGCAAACATTATGTAAGTTTAAGGCAAACCACCATTAGCACTAAAAGATATCCAACAACAAGATAAACAAATATTTACCCTTCATGGCAGGAGCTTTGGTCACAGCTTTTGACTCCTCATGGGCACCCTATAGGGTTTGAAAATAGGTAATCTCGTCAGTAAAACTGAACCATGTGTTTTGAAATGAAAAGAATAGCATAAAGCAGATAGCCAATAGCATCAAGTAAAAAAAGAAAAGTCATTGGCATTATTACATACCTGGAGTTTCTTGAGAAGCTTATTAAGCTTTTCATATTGTTTATCAATATCTTGAACCTAACAAGACAAAAGAGGAAGCACTTAAGTAGAGTGAAATTTAGAGCACTCGTTTCTTTAGTTGAGAGAGTAGTATGTATGACTGAAAATGGAAGCAGACCTTTTTGAAGAAATCATCTAAACCTTGATCAGGTCCTTGTTCGCCTAGTTCGACATCACCTTCTCTAGAAGATTGACCTCGGGGAAGCTCAAACGAACCCTATAGAAAAAAAGAAGAGCATATTAAACCCCTCACAAAGCATATACTCTTCGAGTCTTGCATGAGAAAAAAAGGGAGAAAGGCTATCAAATAATCTTAACAAGTCAACTTCTAAGTATGTGTATTCACACAAAAGAGTTTCATATACATAAAACACTCAAGTTCTGCTCAAAGTGACATTATAGGAAACTTTCATGGACTGTGCAGCATTCATCATATATTACATTACATGATCCAATTCAATCGAGAACCAAATAAAAAAGGTTCTAATTTTGGAAATCAACAAAAAGAAGAAACCTTTTTGCAAAGAAATAACAAAAAAAAAAAATCTCACCTTTAGAAGGTCGTTCATGGTATGGTTTGAAGAGACTTGAAGTTTGGTTTTTGTCTACACCAACCAAGAACACGACTTTAATTAAGCCTAAACTGTCGATCTCTCGAGGGACAAGCGAGAAAACTTAGTTAGATAGAATCGAAAAAGCAAAACTGAAGCAGAAACGGATCTCTCTCTCTCTCTCTCTCTCTCTCTCTAGCAATTTGAGCAGAGTTGTAATGTAAGTAATCTCCCTATATCTACTGATTATTAAAAAAAAAAACATATTGATTGGTTTTTAAGTATTGATAAACCGAAAGCAAACAAAGGATTTTATTTAGAAAAAAACATTGTTTTTTACTGTTTCGGTTCGGTTTGGTAACGAATCCGTTTCCGACAGGCCGTCCTCTTGTCCAGCTAAAGACAACAACCACTTTCGGTGTGCCTGAATAATAGCAAAAGAAATGCTTATCTAAATGCGACGCATGTGCACTGACGCCGATACACCTAATGAATTCGAACAGTCGACTGAATATCCCAAACATTTCTGTACATGTGGATCCCATATGAATCAACGGCGGATATTCTCCAAATAGTTTTATAATTTGATAATGTACCCGCGATCATTTTAATCAAATTGGGGGTGTAGCTCATATGGTAGAGCGCTCGCTTCGCATGCGAGAGGCACGGGGTTCGATTCCCCGCACCTCCATCATCTTCTTTTTATACTCGTTCAAGCAGAAATTGTCCACCATAGTTCAGTTTCTTTTCCTCTCATTTATTTATTTTGCTTCTTAAATCTTAATGTTTATTTATTTTGGTTCTTTAATCTAATGAACCAAGAACACAGACTATTTATTGCCTGTTTCTCTCTGTTACAGTAGCAACCATTCTAATAAGACTAGAGACTTGACATAACGATGAGTTCACCATAGGAAAAAAAAAGCATTTATACTGTTATTCTCGTAAACATAGGGAATTAAACTGAACAACAAAGTGTCTTGTAGTACATAAAGCTACTACAAACTTTATTAGATAATGCAAACGAATATTTTTCTCGGTAGTGAGATATATCACACGCAGAGCCGTCTCCCAACAGCAGATTACAGGAGAAAACACCCGAGACTAGCAAAAACCTACAAAGAAAGGAACAAAAAAAATATTCAGTCCGGAGAAGTGGAAACTCAAGTAATAATAAGCCATTTATTAGTACACCCAGGTGCTACTAAACGTGAACATTTGAATTACTTAAACTGTTCCAGCAGTAATAAATTGTAAGCTAAAGCACAAAGACATTATATCCGGTCTCAGCAACTAGTTAAAATATATTCAACAGATTACTGACGATTCCAATTTAACTTCCCATTTCTTTGATACCGCTACACATATACTTCAGTAATCCAACTAATTGATCATCAAAAGTCAAGATCAAAATGACAAGTCGGACTCTCTGAAAAAAAACTAAAGAAGCGGGGAGAAGTAGGTAAAACCTTACAGCAACCATAACGTTAATGACACAGAAACCGTTATTTTCAACCGAGCTTTACCTTTAAAGCTATACAACCGAATTGCACAGGACAAATAGTCCAAACATCTCCTCGCAGATGTCATCACACTCTTTCTCCACCACAGATCTAATTTACTACTATGAAGACCGAAAAAGCTTCCTTGGCTCTAATTCAAATGGTCTAGTGATAGGTTAAGAAACTTGAGTTTTCCGTTGAGATAACCCTTCAACCAACTTCACCAGCTAACTAGTGAACACCCAAAATCTTCCTTACACAGTAAAACTATTCCCCATATAATCGAAGCAAACCAACTAGTCTTATGGCAAACGATTTTTCACTAAATACTCTCCCAATTGAAAAATCATACAGTCACCAGGAAAGAGCTTTACTAAGAAAGTCTACAACTTTAAAAAAATCAAACGAGAACCCAGTGCTCTGCACTTAGTCATAAATCACAAAGCTAAATCATTGAGCAAAAAAAAACCCTAAAGTTTTAACCTTTACACGAATCAACAAACCATCTGCCCATTAAGATACTTTAACAGTTAATCCTAATAGCTATCAAACGAAAAGCCCAATGCTCTGCACTTACTCATAAACCCACAATCTAAATCCTTCAGACAAAAAAAAACCCTAAAGTTTTAACCTTTACACTAATCAACAAATCATTTTCCAATTAAAAAACTTTAACAACCAATCCTCACCTGTTTCATCACTCGTAGCCTCCGCCACGAGCATTCTCATCCTCTTCCACAGTAGTCGTCAAATAAACCCTAGGAAAATCCGTCTCCTCGAACGTCTTCTTCTCATTCATCATCTGCGCCACGTCCTCCTTCTTCAACAAGTATCTCCTAATCGGCGGACGGTTCCTGCGCTGGTCCCTCGCGTGGTACAAGATGTTGTAGACATTCTCCGGATCCGCGGTTGGCACGATCGCCTCTTGATCGATCGTGGCGGGGCATCGGATACGATACTCCGTCGCCTTGGGAACGGATTCGAGGTACTCAGGGTGAGCGCAGGGTCCGGTTATCTCCCATGGCTTCTTGATGTATCGCCTGAGGGTTTGCATAAGGGAGGATGTCGCCGTCGCTGCTGATTTCGCCATTTGATGAGAGATTGATGAGAGAGAGAGAAACGTAGATTTGATTTCAGGTGAATAAAACCCGGTTCGATACTAAACCGAGGTTCTGTTTAGTGGGCCTTGTAATGGAGTTAATGATTTTGAGATTATGAGCTTATGACTAAGAGTAGGCCCAAGAGTTTAAAACAAGATCGTAATCAAAGGCTTTACTATTGGTAAACTTAATTAGGCCTCGGTGTTTTTATCTCAACCCCAAGTACCAGACCATAATCCGATGTAGAAAAACCAAAACTGAATCCGAATTCTTTTACAAAAATATCCGAACAGTACTTATGAACTTACTACTTTGAACTTTGGTTATAATCCGAACTGAACCAAAATCCAAACTAGGATCTGAAGATATCATAAATTAGTTAAATATGTTCATGTTTTTATATATATTAAGGTGATTTAGATATTTTAGAGTATTTAAAATATTTTTATAGTTTGTTTTATTTATTATTTTGAATAGTTTAACTAATTTTTAATTAGATTTGTAAAGAATTTATATATTTTGAAAAAAAAATTGTCAATTTTTGAGATTTTAAAATATATAATTTTAAAGAATTTTGAACATTGGTTAGATCCGATAGGAACTGATTTTGGAAGGAATCGAATCAAATCCGATTCGATAATTAATAAAAATCGAATGGTACTTATGAACATAACACCTAAGATACCAATCACCCAGACGGAAAATGGGCAACCGAACCCCAGGCCTAAACTTAATAGACCCTCAATAGATAGATGCGTTGAAGTCTTCTTCCGAAACAAACAATGGTGAAGAGTGTTATCTCAATGGATCAGCTGAAAGTATTGTGGCACTCTGAGTTTCACAATGAACCAAAATGGGCTGCTAACATGGTAAAGTTTCTACCTTTTTTTTCTCTCTTTGTTTCGTTGTTGATTTTGGATTGAGCGTTGGATTCGTTTCTCTTGTGATAGATCCATTGACTTTCTCTATGAAATGGATTGAATTTTTTTGGGTATTATAACGATTTGAGGTTTAGGGTTTTATTTTGCTTCGTTTAATCCTGAATTGATTCAGTTGAGTGTAAATTTTGGGGTTTAGAGATTTTAGGGTTTATCAATCTCACAAGTCCATGCGTTGTGAAGTTTGACTTTGTTATCCTTCTCTGACACGACATACTTTTGTTGTTGGTTTTGGTTTTGTTGTATCTATTGTTGGTGCAGAAACTTGTGAGAGCAGTTGGGGTGTTTGCAGGAGGAATCTTTCTCATGCGTAACTATGGTGATCTCATGGCTGTCTGAAGAAAACCTAAATAACAATGGAGGAGATTGAACATCCATTAGTTTTTTTTTTCACTTTCTCGACTTTTGTACTTCTTCAAGATGTCTCTTTTTTAGACTTTGATGGTCTTAGTTTCTGATTTCACCTATGTGATATATATTAGTAAATCTCAGCTCCAGATTTGTTTTCAGTGACTCGGATTCTATGATAATGCTAAAGAGTTAAATTTTTCATTTACAACTAATTCCAATTTGCGTTCTCTTCTACTCAACAAGATTATGATATCTTTGTTCACAGTAATATCTATTAACCAGGATTTATAGTCATTAAAAAAGAATATTCTTTTAAGACAACGATAATATCTGCATGTAAATGGCTTTATCTTAGGCTTAGTCGTGAGGTTGTTACGTTTTTCCAGGAAAAACTTTTATTTGTTCTTCTAGTTATATATTGAGAGCATATTTGGAGGAATTCTCAAGCACAATTCAGTCATGGGTTTCAAGAGTAAGTCTCTAATCTCTATCATTATGTTGCTTTGTTTATGGTTTTCTTGTATCTTATAGTAGATGTTCTCTTGCAGATTTTCTTCCGTTGCTTTTACTGTCATTGTTGATTGCTGAATGTGCCTCAAGGCCATTGTATCTTCTCCCAAGTCTAGCAAAAGCTGGAACCAAGAAACCACTTCAGACTTCTCGTCCATTCAATGTTGCACACAGAGGAGCAAACGGAGAGTTCCCTGAAGAGACTGCTCCTGCGTACATGGTATTACATCTCTTTCTATGTTTCTACTTTAACACTAAACTTTGTCATGTTTCATTAAGATTTATGTTATCTTTTTATTGCAGAGAGCCATTGATGAGGGTGCAGATTTCATAGAGTCTGATATCTTATCTACAAAAGATGGTGTTCTGATATGTCATCACGATGTTAATCTCGATGATACAACCGATGTTGCTGACCACAAGGAGTTTTCAGACCGTAAGAGAACTTATGAAGTTCAAGGGATGAACATGACCGGCTTCTTCACTGGTAATAAAACTACTTAAATCCACTTTAACAACCCCTTTTTAAAAAAAAGATTTTAACTATGAGATAATTGAACATTCCAAGAACAGTTGATTTTACTCTCGAGGAGCTGAAAACACTTGGGGCTAAGCAGAGGTATCCTTTCAGAGATCAACAATACAATGGTAATATATATATAAAACACTTTGAAACCAACTTTTGAGCAATGAGTTATAATGAATTTTTTGGTATTATCAGGTAAGTTCCCAATTATTACTTTGGACGAGTATATAGCGATAGCACTGAATGCACCTAGAGTTGTTGGGATATATCCAGAGATCAAGAACCCTGTTTTCATCAATCAGCAAGTAAGCAACAACTTTTTCACTTAATAGTCATTGATGATTAAACAAAATAGAAGAGGTAAGCTAAATTAAATTTTATAAAAACTTCTGCAGGTGAAATGGGCTGATGGTAAAAAGTTTGAGGATAAGATTGTGGCAACTTTGAAGAAATATGGATACAAAGGCTCATACATGTCTAAAGATTGGCTAAAACAGCCAATATTCATTCAGTCTTTTGCTGCAACTTCGCTTGTTTACATCTCAAACATGACAGACTCACCAAAAGTGTTCTTGATCGATGATGTCACTATCCTAACTGAAGACACTAACAAGGTCTTTTACCAATACTAGTTTATGTTTTCAAATCAATTATAGTTGCTTATATATGTATATGTGAATGCAGACATACGCTGAGATTACATCAGACGCGTATTTAGACTACATTAAACCGTATGTAGTTGGGATTGGTCCATGGAAAGACACTATTGTTCCTGTTATCGATAACCGTTTGACTACACCAACGGATTTGGTTGCAAGAGCACATTCACGTAACCTACAGGTTTGTGTGGTGGACTCTAAACTTATGTCTCTTGCTTATATGATCATTTGATTTGGAACAATGTTTGTTGGTAGGTGCATCCATACACATACCGTAATGAGAACCAGTTTCTGCATTCCGGGTTTCATCAAGATGCGTATTTGGAGTATGATTATTGGATCAATAAGATTGGTGTTGATGGTTTGTTCACTGACTTCACTGGTAGTCTTCACAATTTCCAAGAGTTGAGTTCTCCTTTGCCTAAGCTTCAGTGATGATTCTCCAGTGGATTCTAGGCTTTTTTTTTTTTTTTTTTTTGCCTTAAGCTAGTTAATCTTCTGTTGGGTATTTTGGTAGGAATCCTTTGAAACTTTTCATTCTCTTCTCTTTAATAAAAAGAAGCAACTGCTCCTTTTGTGTTGTTCACAACTCGATTTATACAATTTAAATTGGTTTAAACTGTACTAATCAGTTAACATCAATTTAAAACAATCTTAATAAATCCGAATAATCCAACTAGTCTATAGTTTTCTATAAAGTGAATTACTTTGAGACTTCTAGTTTAACAAAAGCTTGACAAATCATTTTAAAACTGAGATGTGTTCTTGTTCTTGGAAATGTCTCTGAGCAATAATCTTGTTTCAGCAGCAAAATCAATCCGAGAAACACTTTTTACAGTTATCTTCTGTCTCTTCTCGCTGTTATACTCCTGTTGAGAAACACTGACCCGGAAGAGATGTTCTGACCAAGTAGCTTCTTTCAGTTTTGTCTGAAACTTATTCACTTTACCTTCCTGGAGGAAAAAAACAACATAGCATCACAATTTCAGATGGAGAGTTAAGAATGCTCTAAATCTTTTATATGGTTTTAGTTTTTCACCTCTGATTTTAGTTTCCTGAGTTCATCAGCTGTGCATCCTATAATCTTCTCTGCTTCATCATTGAAAGCAGAAAACCAGGCTTCACCGGTTGAATCAGAGACTTTCACCGCCATTATATACCTAATCACACCATTAAGCAACGCAATTAAAACAAACAAGATCTTATCTATTTTCTTGAACTTTTATGACTCTGAGTATCACCTCACCTTAAGCTGTATTCTTCATTCTTTTTTTGACAATTTTCACACCAGTAACCAGAGTACATAGCTTCAGTCACTTTCTCGTGACAGGTCTTGCAAGCACGGTACCACATTACCTGGTCTGGCTTGATAAAGCTTATGTAAGCTCTAGTACTGAAAAACACAGGCTGCAACACAAAAACAAGACCACATAAATCAACTTTTCTTACTCTTTAGATTTTAGTAAGTAGAAGTACCTTGTCCGTGCCTAAAGACGGGTTGGTTGTGAAGTGAGAAAGACAAACTCTGTCCGAATACATGGCTCTTGATCCATTATTAGCAGAAGGGCTCATCCCAGAGCCAATAGCAGACATAGATGTCTCTTTACCTTCAGAATCATACCATGATCTCAACTTTGTAGCTTCTGGTATATCAGGATTTATCACCACATTGCTTCTGCTGACAGTGGACAATGACACACCTAGCAAAATCAATTTCTATCAGCAGCCAATATTCACAGTATATTTTCACTTTACAAATTAAAGATTTACCTTGAAAATCGCCAACTTTTAGAGACTTAATCGCAATGATTGGGTACTTATCAGCCATGTCTAGAAGCTCTTGCCCTAGGCCAGTTGCTAGATCATTCCAAAGGGACACCACAACAGTTTTCTTTGTCTCATCAGCTAAAGTTATATCCCTCTTTGGGATCATCTCATTGTCACTTTTTCTTCTGATGCTCATCGTTGGAGAAACACTTTGGACTACGCCAATAACATCTGAAAATGTAATGACAACATTCAAAAACCTAATTATCATACTAAAACATTGCATACAAACAAGAAGAGTTTTATATAAGGAAACGTCTCTTACCAATAAGATCCTTCTGATTCACATATGCACCCAACTCATCAATGGGTACAAAGTTGAATTTTGTTTCAGGGACAGACATTTCTTCGTTCTTAGATTCTTCAACCACTGAATTCTCATTCAGAGTCATCTCATAATCGTTCTGAACCGTCTTGAACTGATTATTAGCAAGCTTAAGTGATCCCTTAGATATGTAAAAGACTTTTCCCATCTGGAGTGTGTCATAAAACTTCTTTGCAGCTGCGTTAAACATCGTTGCCTGAATCTGTGTTCCCTGGAATTCCATCAATTACAAATAAAAAAATAATCAATCACCACATAAGTCTAAGATAAGTATCAGAGGCAGAGAATGCATCAAAGAGTCTTACTTCCTCATCAGTGAGTTCCACGTAGAAAACACACCCTTCTCCTCTTGCATTTTTGTAATTTTTCATGACTCCTTTGTTTGTAACACGGACTTTAATGGTCCAACTTCCTTGGTAAGGGCTCAATGACACTAACGGATGAACCCTCCTGGTCATTGCCATCCTTGCAGCTGGTGCAGCACTGCAAAAAAACCCACATAAATTTAATCACTACTCATAACAATATAATAAAGAGTATGAAAGAAAGTAAGTTAAATAAAAAAAAAAAACAAATCTGCTTACTTTCCGCTCTGCTCATTGATTCTCTGAGAAGCTGATTTGGCTACAAACTTATCCTTTGGTTTCAACACTATGCCTGTAGAATCTTTAATCTCTGAGTCAAGTGCACAAGCAACAACCTCACATTTTGTTACAAGCAAGTATCTGCAGGAAATAAAAATAAAAATGAAAAAGACAGAAGACTAGTTATGTATGCTTAACACATCATTATTTTCTGTGAACATCAAAGAAGCATAAAATATTATTTACTTTTCTTCTGAGTTGCCTGGAATATCATTGGCAGTATAATCAAGGAGACGAATCAAGCCCAGATTTTGGATCTTTCCTGATATGATATCAGATGTTAAAGTAGCAGGTAACACTACTTTAATCTTCTTTTTTCCGTCATTAGCATTAAACCTGATCAACAAAAAAATTACATGTCAAAACATTTCACTAACCAGATGAAACATTAAACAAATCAAGATGAATAAAACATATAATTGTTTTTCCCAAAATCGAAATAAACCAAATCTTTTAGGGTTTAGGACATTACTTTCGTAAGACTGATCGATAAAAAAACTTACGTATATCGATTACCAACAGGTTTAAGATCAATGACTTGAACGACGATCTCAGGTCGAACCGAGGATGACGATTGGCTCGATAACACTGTCGCAATACCATCTTGGGTCACTGAATTCGCCATCTCTATCAAACTCGGTGTGTGTGAGCAAAAAAAAAAAAAAGGTTTTGTAAGCTAAAGATTTGCGCGGGGAGCCATTAGATTCTTTGTTAATATTCCCTCTTTTTAAAAAGAAAACTCTTTCACTGCTTCTGGTTGCTTTTGGCGCCATCTTTTAATTTAAACATTTCCGCGCAAGCTAGAAGGGATCAAATGCTCATAAACACCAAATGGCCGACAAAAAATCTAAAATAGACCACTATCTATTTTAATTTTTTTTTGAATTAATTTTAAATAGAAAAATGCACTAAAAGTCCTTAAAATCCAGCAAGATCTATTTATTTACCAATCCTACCACTATCAATCCAAACCCAACAATTCTAAACGCTCTGAATCATCTAGAAGTTTAAGAGAAAAAAAAAGAAATTAAGCCCCAGAAGAGCTTGTTCTTGAGACATACACTCAGTTTCACACTAACATCTTTTTTCTTTTCATTTTTAGTTCAGTTTTGATCTCACAAGACAAGTTTCACCAAACCTTACATATATCTATACACTTACTAGAGAAGTCTGTAAATTTTCATCAGAAACAATGAGAATCTGACCAGTTTATGCTTGTTATAGAGTGTGTTCTATTTCTTCCATGAGAGATAGCATCTGCTGGGCACTAAACACAGCAGAAGATCCTTGTTTGGTTTTCTCAACGATCTGTTTTATCAGTTGTTTCTCCATCTCATTCTCAGACTCTCTATCTTCTTCGTCGCTCAAACCAAGTAGATCTTGCAGGCTGAAGAAATTCACATCCTCTGAAGTTCTTGATGAATCCTTTACATAATCTTTATAGCTCCAAGGTGAGCTTTTGCTTGTCAAAGACAATTCTTCTCGCCGCTCAGTCTCATATGGTAAATCTCCTTCTTCAGAAGAATCGTTTATATCCATCAGTTCCTCATAAGAGTCATTGAATGCATCAAGTGCCGGCCCTGCTAGTTTCATAACCAGAGGTTGGACCTCTACAGGGTTATGCTTACGAATTGAGTCTCTTTTCACTGCATGGCTTTCACATAACCTTGACAGTGGTTTCTTCTTTTCCTCTGCTTCCATGACTAGCTGCTCCACTTTCCTCTGGCTCTCTTGTAATGCGATCTCAAGTTCTTTTATTCGTTCTTCACAACGAGAGTTGATAACTTTGTGCAGACGCAAGCTTAACTCACGAGGTGAGATTGAATAGTTTCCTGATTCAGGTGTGGCATTTCCAAGAGGTTCCTGGTTGGAGTCGGATTCATCAAAGCGCTGCCTTTCAACCTCATCATCTCTCAGCTCTCCCTGCGCAAATTCTACTTCAAATTCCGGCTCCATCTACAAAATTGAGAAACAGTTACTAAACTGAACTTCTTCTTATGATCAAATATACTATGGAGGCAAAGAATGAACAGGTAAAGATGAGATAACTATGTGGAAGCAAAGCGAAGAGCATAAGTAAGAGTATAAAGCTCACCTCGAAGACATCTGCGGGTTGTGTCTCAATGTTGGATGAGTTCATGTTCATCTGTAGCCTTTCCAATTCAGCTACAAGCTCTGCTTCAATTTCACTTATAGATTCTGAATTCTCTGCTGTCTTTTCACCATCGTGTAAGTCATCATTCACTGCCAATGAGTCTTTCTTCTTAAGCTCATCTTCTGAATCATTTACCAAATTCTCCGTCTGCTTTAACTCTTCTTTGACCTTGTTTACTTCGGTTTGGTTTGCTACAAACGATGATATTATCCCAATAGAAATCCCAACGCATAGCAGCAATGCTGCATCTTTTGATCCTGAAGCAAAAAAAAAAAAAAAAAAATCAGACTTACCATGTAATGTCTTAGCATTTCCATTACCATTATAAGAAGATAGCAAAGAGGCTTACCAATCACATTATCAGATCTTCCACTCGCATTTCCAACTCTCCTTTTAGCATAAAGACCTGAAGCTTCTAATTTCCTTAGCTGACGGATTCCACAGTTCTGAGCTCCCTGGCTAATACAGTCTCCAGAGCTTTTGCTAATTACTTTTGTACAATCAGTAACAACCAAGGGCCTCGAAAATGAACCACATGGCGACGGAAACGGGCTTAGCATATATTCCTCTCTATGTAACCGAGACATTACACCGCCCTCCGTAGAAAAAGGCTTTACAAGTTTCCCGTATCGCTGTTTTCTCCTAAGAAACGCTCTGTTCCCAAAAGAACCTGAACAAATCTCCTCATCACTACCCGCAGCTATTTCTCCTCCTCCAAATGCATTGCCACACTCTAGACCCTCCCCATTTATGCGATCCCCAAAGTTGTCTTCGTGTGGTTTCTTTTCTCTTGTCAATCTGCTAAGCAAACATCTGGGAGATTCTGGCTTCACACAATTCAAATCCTCAGGGAAGCTTTCTTTACTTTTGGATACGTTCTGCAAATGCTTGGTTACATATCCAGTAGCAGCAGTAGCTGCGATTAACCATAGATCCATTCTCTTCTCTCTTTTGTCCTCAAAACTCAGGAGGGCACTTGTATACTCTCTAATTCAGCTCTATAAACATTAGACCTCATTTAAAAACAAACTAACTCTGAGGCTAAAGAATCAAAGTCTCAGCCTTTCGAAAAGATAAGCTATAGCCAATCATAGAATATCAGAGAACCATTCCAAAAACAATCGATGCGTATCCAATTCAAGAGCTATGCTTATAACATGTTGTCGAAAGCTCAGAAACCTAATTAGCTGCCAACTAGGTATCTGTTCAAGACGATACCTTTTTGAGGGAAATGGGCACAAAAGCGTTAATTTTCTACTACTCCATGCGTGAAATCGAAGTATTAGGCAATACCCATTGGAGAAATCCAGAAAAGGTTTCGACTTTTGATTAGAGATGAGTTGATGAACAGTAAAATCAAAGAAGAAGGAAAGGAGAAGACTTTGAAGCTTTGAGATAAAAGGAAGAGATAATCTGAGAAGGTTTAAGGAAGGAAACGATCTTTTGGGGAAAAACGGCGATAGGCCGGCAGAGTTAGTGAAGAAGCTGTACGAGCTGCCAAGGGTTACCTGAATTTCTGATTTTCAATAATTAAAATTAAAAGGATATATTTCTTATTTTGTCATTAGATGTTAATCATGTTTTTTTGTGTGGCGCAAAAGGAAAAAACAGAATGAATTCGTTCGTGGCCAATTAATATGTTCGTTAGTGATTGTTTTAGCCTTGTAATCACTTTGTTCTACTGGGTTTCAGAGGACATAGACTCTCTTTCATGAGTCATGATTTAATTTGTTCATTAAGTTATTGGCATTGGGCCATTGCCCATCATAATTGAAGTTGTAGCCTCATTTTCTCTGAGTTTCAGACTTTCAATGCAGTAAATTGGATGTTTAAATGAAGTATATCCAAAAAAAAAAATGAAGTATATCCAAAAAAAAAATATTTTAGAGACATTTATTTTTGTAAAAGAAATATTTTAGAGCTTTCATAGAGGTTTTAAAGACAAGGTAGGATACTGACACACGTTTAGATGAAATATAAATTTGCGTATCTTTTGGTTTATAAGATCATAATTATAGGATATTATCCTTTTTTAAACAAAAAAAAAAGGATAATATTCATTTTACATCTTGACTGGAAAAGAAAATTGGATTTAATCCAATAGTTTTCCTATGTATCAAAAATGATCAAGAAGTAATCTACAAAGTACGATCCAGAGTTTTATCAGTTGCATAAAAATATGGACAATAACATTATGACAATGTAGTCTTTATATATGATTTTTGTGTTTTTGCTCCAGATTTTATATAAAAACAAACGAGTTGAGAGAAGTGCCAAATGCTTGAAATCAATATAGAGAATTTAATATTAGTTATACTTAAATATAATATTCTCTCCGTTTCAATTTAGTTGTAATTTTATATTCTTACAAACAGATTAACTAAACATTTAATTTACATATTTTCTAAAAAAACACAATTAATTATACAATTAACCATATTTCAACCAATAAAAAATAAAATAGTAGGTAAAATTAAATAATTTTATTTTAAAATTAGAAAATGACATTTATTTTGAAACATAAACTATACTCTACAACGACAACAAAATTGAAACGGAAAGAATATGATTTATGCCATTAAATTATAATGTAAATACTATAAAAAATATGCCATATATTAATGTGTATATAATGCAGTCTATTAATGCGTATATAATCGGTCAACTGAAAAGAAAACTAACAAACAAGATGATATAATGCAGTCTATGTGTACATAATAGCTCAACTAATTAAAAAAAAAACATTTTGAAGCTAGAACATCACCAGTTTTACTGATGAATATACTTAATTACTTATAGAAAAACATGTTTGTTGTAATGAAGCTCTAAAATATGAAATGCCATTATTAAGAAATTTAGATTTAAATAAGAAAAGTAATATGTTGACCAAATAATAATTAATACTCTAGAAAATTAATTATTATGACGAAATCAATTGTTATTGTTACTATTAAATGATAGTAAAGGTGAAACAACTTTTACATACGCATTTGTCTAAATACAAGTGATTATGCAAATTTTATCATTTTAATTGGTAAATTGTAATCTATTTGTAGGTTTATACCAAAAATGATATTTTAACAATATATTATGCTACTATAAATTTAAATATACTAAAATCTAACGGTTATTAATAAAAACCGCGAAAGTTTGAAAAATGGTTACATATATTTTTTATGTAAAATAACAAAAATGCGGTTAATTTTCAAATAACAATTCGGCTCAAAGTACACAAATCAGAACTTTTATCAGCATTCAATAACCAGGAAATAAAATGGCTAGCCAAACACAAATTTTAAATATTGAACAAATTAATATGATGAAAACAAAATAAAAACCACAAAAGTTTGAAAAGTCGTTACATATATTTTTTTGTGAAATAAACAAAAACGCGGTTGATTTTCAAATAACAATTTGGCTCAAAGTATGCAAATCAGCATTTTTATCAGCATTCAATAACCAGAAAATAAAATGGCTAGCCAAACACAAATTTTAAGTATTGAACATATTAATCTGATGAAAACAAAATATCCCTAAAACAAACTCAAATGAATATCCTAGTCAGGACGCAGAGTAAAGCACAATTAATGTCAACGAGAGAAGTCACACGACAATGAAGTCCAACCTCACATAGTCTGAAAGCAACTTGAATCCCAAGGAAGCTAAAACTCTAGGAACCCTGGACTCACTTAAGCAAAGAAGCTTAGGAGTTAAACGGATATGAGCTTTCTGGTTATTGATCGTAAACTTCCTCAGGATCAACTACAAAAAAAATACACACACACACACACAAATTGAAACACAAGCACAAAATCATATCTCATTTTTCGACAGAAACTGATCAACATAACATATATATTTTACATGGAACTCGAGGCGTCCTAGGTTTTCTCTTTGGAGAAGGAAAAGCCAGAAACGGTAGTTTGTGTTTCTTGCTTGGAGATGTATATATACTTCTTTCACCAGAGAATTCGATTGTTAAATCCTTCATATCCTTGTCAACAAGACTCGGTATGTCTAACACGCGAGCTGAGGATCTGCACACTTCACATAGCCACATGTCTGGACGTGACTTTAAACAGACCTTTGCGCAATAGCTAAAAACACATACACAATAGAAAGTTTATACAATCAGAATTATATATATAAAACGAGTACTAATCTATTAAAAAGACAAGAAATGAAAACAATCTTACGTATGCTCTCTGACTTCTCTGCAACAGAAACAATTCATTATTAAATCCACGAAGCCAATATCTCCACATACCTGACAAGGCTCCTATGTAACAAAATTTTAATAAAATCAACAGATCACAAACCAATCAGTTGGAAATATGAATTAAGGTGTTGATCAATAACAAAACATGATGATCAAGAATTATCTAGAAATTTGTTATTGGATTTTAGATAATCAATGGATTCGCAAAGACGATCATAGGATACAATCAAGAAACGATGATCTTACTGATGAGTTTTTGCTCATATTCTTCATCAGTTCTTTACAAAAGGATTTTTTTAATGGCTTTGATGGTTATGCAAAGGAACTTAGATTTTAGAAAAGCAAAAAAAAAAAGAGAAGAAGGAGATCGGCTTCTTGAAGTAGAAGAAAACAGTTTTCTTGCCAAGTATTTATAAAAATTTACCGGTCGGAGACTCTAACCGGTCAAGAGTGTTTTGTTCACAACAATTCCACAACCTAAACCGAGATTTTACATTAAAGTGTGACTTAAAATCGCAAAAATTGCCATATAGAAACAAGTTAAATATTAGCTTAGCTTATTTATAGTTATTTAATTAAATTACTCAGACTTAATTAATCAAATCCAGAAGAAAAAAAAACTAAAAATGGTCAAACTTAAATTTAATATGTTGCTTAAGACTTAAGATATTAAATAGAAACCAAATTCGTCCCAAAACGATTATGTTTTACATTGTTAATTGTTTTCCTTAAAATTGATAAGCAATAAGCAGAAGTCCAAAATAAAGCAAGAACATAACATATTTAGGAGAAAGACCATTCAACATCTTCAGATCATCATCAAGACAGAACACAAGCAGATGAACAACGTGTTGGAATTACGGAGCACGAAACCGGTGTTTTCGTTTGAGTAATCCGGGTTCAACCCGGTTCCGGTAGCATCAGTGATATTGCCTCCTAACATTCCAGTGGTTGGTGTACCAGTGAATGGACTGCCAGTGTATGGACTGTTTCCACCGGGAAATGTTGTGGTTGGGCTATTTCCTTTTGGACTGCTTTTGCCTGGCGTCACGGTGGTGCTGCTACCACCTCCACTGGTGCTGCTACCACCTCCACTGGTGCTGCCACTACCTCCAGTGCCACTGTAAAACAAGCAAGTAAAACAACAAAACTCATTATCACAATTTATCTAAAATAAGGTAAGTTTTATCTAAAATAACGTTGGTATTATGTAAGTACGTCTTTCAACTCAGGTCAAATAAGGTAAACGGAGTCAAAACATTATTTATAGGTTTAAAGTTTATAATAAATTATAATCCCCAAATAAAAAAAAAATCCCCAAATAAAGAAAACAATTTGAATTAATTGTAGGTTGTGATCTAGTTAAAGCTTTATTTTTTTTTGTCAACAGTTAAACCTTTATTTAATAATAGTAAAAGTAAACTTTTGATTTAGATCTGCCTTCTTTTAGTATACTTTTTCTCTGTCCTGCAAATATAAATTATAAGCTAATCCAACATTAAAGTGTAGTACTAATTATAGGGGGATATATATTGTTTGTCTCCCTTTCATTTTATAGATTAAACTCAATAAGAAAAATATGTATAAAGCAAAGAACCATACCTAACACTAGAAGGGAATGGACATCCTGAATAGCCTGTGACAAAAGATTTACATATCAGGGAGATAAGCAGCAAGAAAATGACCTTGTACTGTCTATGTCTCAAGCAACTATTTAAGGCTTTAAATAATCACAAAATTTCTGTGGAACTTACTAGGATCAGTGGTGGTAGGAGTGGCAGTACCAGTGAAGTTACAAGACTCAGCAGCTTGACTTTTCTTTTGAAAGAAGCTATTGACAGCATAGTTACAATGAGCTCTAACATTGTCAGGGTTGAAGCATGACCCTTTTGGGTGAGTTGGGTTACAGTCAGCTCCATTTCCACAAGCATAGTCTAATGTCCTTTGTAGAACTGAGTCACTCAGCCCTGTTTTGCACACACACCATGTGGCACCTATCAAAGGATACAGATTGTAAGTGGAGTCAAGAAGATCTGAGGAGATCTTGTTTTTGAGGATTTCAAACTTTAAAAGACAAGATTTGCAAATCATCAACACAAGTGTTTTTGCTTGTCAAGCAAGAACTATAGTAGATGTGATGTAGGTTCAAGTAAATTATAGAGGTTTTGAGGATAAATTCTACCATGTGGTTTTAAAATCATAGAGTGAAAGAAAAATACTAAAGCTAAAAGAGATAAAGAAAGAGAACAGTGATAGGTTTGATTAAATTTGAGTTCCAACCAACAGACACATTGAAAAAAAGAAATAAAGAGATTTAGTGAGGAGCGAGAGTTCTTACTACACTGGCCAGCCATGAGGAGACTGAGAAGATAGAGAAACAGAGCAGCCATGAATGGAATGCAGATACACAAATGTACACTGTTGATTAGTCGGAAGAGAGAGGTGTAAATATAGATAGAGTAAGATAGATGTTTCTCTTCTATTATTGTTATAGAAGAAGAAGAAGAGAGAGAGTGTGTGTGTGTGTACAAGCAGACACTAGTGTACTGTACTGAGATTGAGAGGGACAACTTGTTCCGTGACTCTTGTTTCTTCTCTAGCCCTTCTTGAGTCAGCTTTTTCATTATTGTTTGTAGCTCTCCATGTGAACTTGTAAGTATACACCCATTTCGAAATTTAAATAAATAAAAAAATTGTGATGCCTCTTAAACAACACAAAAAGAAAGATAAATTTCTACTAACAAGATTGTGATGCCTCTTAAACAACACAAAATGAAAGATAAATTTCTAACAAATATAAACTGCAGCCTGGTCGAACGAGTTATAATGTTATATACATATATATAGAGTCTTTTAGCTTAAATGGAAGAAAAAAAGAGGGAAACAACATTTGCTATCTCTAACTTTTATTTTCTACAAACATTTTTTTTTCTACAAACATTTACTATTTAAGTTATTGGAAAACGCCAAGTGAATGTCTAACGCATCATGTGTTGCAGAATTGCAGGTGGTGGTGGTGTTCCACAGTAATGTGAAAATATGGCAATATCTTCTATCTTTTTTTAAATTATTGGAGAAGGAATCCTATTGTCATAAGGATTCTCTTCACCGACTTTAATAGATATAGTTAAGTTGTAGATAAGTCTTAATAAGTCCTTATCCCTTGGGGATCAAGTCTTTGTCTCATGTATATAAACAAGTCTACAGGCTCAATAATAATCAAGTTACAGTTTACGTTTATCATTCTTTCTCTCTTTACATGGTATCAGAGCATTAAAATTCTGAGATCAAATTTTTTTTACGTTCTTTAGTACATCAAGTCGATGGCTGGAGAGGATGATTCTGTTGTCGAAAGTTCTGCTCAAGTTGAGCTAAGTGGTAAGAATACGACGTCTCCGTATTCTCTGTTTGCCTCAGACAATCCTGGAGCACTTATTACATCTGTGGTGTTCACCGGTGATAACTACAACGAGTGGTCTACGGAGTTAGTCAATGCGTTAAGAGCAAAGAGAAAATTAGGGTTTATTGATGGTACAATACCTAAGCCATCCATTACAGATCCTAAATTCGAGCTTTGGTCTTCGGTTAATTCCATGATTGTTGGGTGGATACGATCTTCCATTGAAGCACGTGTTCGTTCGACTGTTACTTTTATATCAGATTCTCATAAGTTATGGGAAAATCTGAAGAAAAGATTCTCAGTAGGAAACAAGGTTCAGATTCACTTTCTTAAAGAACAACTTGCAAGATGTCGACAAGAAGGTCAATCTGTTATGGAGTATTACGGACGTCTAGCTAAGCTTTGGGAAGAGTTAGACACGTACAAACCACTTCCTCCTTGCAGTTGCAGTGCAGCAGCAGAGTATGAAAAGGAACGTGATGAAGAGAAAGTCCATCAATTTATTATGGGCTTAGATGAAGTTCGTTTTGGAGGGGTTTGTCAAGGAATCATTGCAAGCGACACACCTGTCGATCTTGGAGAAGCATATGCAAAGGTTGGGAAGTCCATCAAATGGACGTCCACAATGCCTTCCTTCACGGTGATCTCCAAGAAGAGGTTTACATGCGTCTGCCTCCGGGGTTTACTCACTCAGATCCATCAAAAGTTTGTCGCCTCAAGAAAGCTATTTATGGATTACGTCAAGCTCCAAGGTGTTGGTTTGAAAAGTTGTCTGATGCCCTCAAGAAGTTTGGTTTCATTCAGTCTTACTATGACTATTCCCTGTTCTCTTACACAAAAGGTGCCAAGGAAGTCCGAGTTTTAGTCTATGTAGATGACTTGATTCTGGCAAGTAACGATATTTCCTTGCTCAACAAGTTTAAAGCTTATCTTGGTCAGTGCTTTCGAATGAAAGATCTAGGAAAACTTCGATATTTTTTGGGTATTGAGGTTGCGCGTTCACCTGAGGGAATCATTCTGTCTCAGCGTAAGTATACATTAGATCTTATTTCTGATGTTGATTTGAATAGTTCAAGTCCAGTCGCCACTCCAGTTGAGCAAAATCACACATTGTCCGCGGATAAGAGTCCTCTGTTAAGTGATCCAAAGCAGTTTAGAAGGCTTGTGGGACGACTGGTTTATCTAGCCAACACTCGTCCTGAGCTTTGCTATGCTATTCATCTTTTGTCTCAGTTTATGCAAGCACCGCGAGAAGAGCATTGGCAAGCTGCTATTTGCGTTGTTCGTTTCCTCAAAGGATGTCCGGGTCAAGGAATCCTATTGTCTTCAAAAACAGAGCTCCAACCAACGTTGTATGTTGACGCAGATTGGAGCTCCTGTCCTACTTCTCGTCGTTCGTTGAGTGCTTTCGTTGTGTTCATTGGTGGTTCTCCGATTGTTTGGAAAACAAAGAAACAAAAGACAGTTTCACTCTCCTCAGCCGAAGCTGAATATAGGGCGATGGGTTCAGCTACAAAGGAAATTAAATGGGTTATCAACATGGCAAATGATCTTGGCGTTCCAGTCACTGCACCAGTTCCATTTTATTGTGACAGCAAAGCGGCGATGCATATTGCGGCAAATCCGGTGTTTCATGAGAGAACTAAACATCTCGAAAGAGACTGCCATAGCGTTCGTGACGCAGTCAAAGCTGGTCTCATCTCCACTTCTTATGTTAAGTCACGAGATCAGATAGCTGATATACTTACAAAAGCATTGGGTCGTTCACAATTTGATTTCTTATCGTCCAAGTTGGGTGTCAAGGAACTTCCCTCTCCAACTTGAGGGGGAGTATTGGAGAAGGAATCCTATTGTCATAAGGATTCTCTTCACCGACTTTAATAGATATAGTTAAGTTGTAGATAAGTCTTAATAAGTCCTTATCCCTTGGGGATCAAGTCTTTGTCTCATGTATATAAACAAGTCTACAGGCTCAATAATAATCAAGTTACAGTTTACGTTTATCATTCTTTCTCTCTTTACATAAATGCATGGCAAATATAGAAAAATCTGATTTTGCTGGCAAAAAAAAATCTAGAGTTTTAAATGCATGTGGTACTGTAAGGAAAAATGTTTTATTGCAACAAGATATACTGCAAAAAAAAAATCGGAAATAATAAAATACACAAAAATTTGAATTTAAAAAGCATCATATTATGAATCTAAAGTCGCGGTATGAAAGCAGATAACTGAAACGGGTTTGCTTCCGACAGCCATCGTCTTGTCCATGCAGACAAGATAAAAAAAAAAAAATCACACAATTTTAATTAACATAATTTTCGGAGTTACATATTTATTATTATATTTTTAAGAACCAACTTACGCCGTTTGAAATAACTTTATTTTAACGGACTTACATTATAACACAAACATCACCATACCTATCTATACCTTCTCACGCAAGCAAACCTAGGTTTAAGCCGACCCAAGCCCGTAAGCACTCATATCCAACCTTGGCTTAGGATGCACAACCAAAGGAACCGCTCTTTGCAAAGTAATCCCATAAGTCTCCTCCATGTTCAGCTTCTCCGGCGTAACTCCTCCGGCCAACTCCCATTCAAATCCGTGAACAAGCGTCGCCGTCAGCAACTGAATCGTCCTTAACCCTAAACTCAACCCGGCGCAGATTCTCCTCCCTGCTCCAAACGGTATTAGCTCGAAATCGTTTCCTTTCACATCCACACCAGCTTTTTCACCACCGGGTAAAAATCTCTCGGGTCGGAATGATAACGGGTCGGACCATTGGTCTGGGTCACGGGCTATGGCCCATATGTTTGTCAAAAGAGTTGATCCTTTGGGGATATGATAGCCGTTGATCTCACAGCTCTCTGATGCGATGTGTGGTAATGAGAGTGGTGTTGGTGGATGGAGTCTGAAATTCTCTTTGATAACCGCCTGTTTTTAAACCAAAACCGGTTTATAATTATAGCTTAACCAAAAACAATCAGAGTTCCAGGTTTGGGTTACCTGAAGGTAAGGAAGCTGAGAAAGGTCTGACTCGTTAATGGGCCTTTCACGTCCGACGACGGAATCAAGCTCTTGTTGGGCTTTTCTCATTATATCCGGGTGACGGATCAGTTCAGCTATGGCCCAGTCCACCGTACTTGCTGATGTGTCAGTTCCAGCCGTAAACATGTTCTGTAAGAGAAAAAAGAAAAAATATCAACAAGATTATTTTATTATATTAAGAAATTAATTTTGATTCCCTCCGTTCCGTTCCATTTATTGGTCGTTCTAGAAAATAAATTTGGTTTTTAGTTTCAATATAGAATTTATTAGTTTTATTTTTATTTTTTTATTAGTTAAAATATGTTTAAATATATATATAATTGTGTTATTATTATTAAAACATGTAAAATTAAATGATTTATTAATCTATATAAACAAATTTGATAATTAAATGAAAGGTTGGGAGCCGGGTTAGTCTTAGCCTAGTGGCTAAGTGGTACCCAAGGCACTGGGTTTCGATTTCTCCTTTAGGAATTTTTGGGTGAGATTTCCCCACGACACGAAAAAAAAAAAAAAAAGGTTGGGAGTATTACCAATAGCAAGGCTTTGATCTCAGTATCCGTTAGAGTTCCACCGTCACCGTCAAAATCAGTCCCCTTAAGCGAGATTAAAGTGCTAAGCATGTCCGTGTGCTTTTGATCCTGACCGTTCTTCATAGTCTCGTGCTCTTCCAAGATCGACGATAGAAAAGCATCGAACCTTTTGTGTAGACGTTTCATTTTACCAGCGACGCCTTGTAAATCTAAACAGTCAAGTGCGGGCACGAAATCTCCGATGTTGAATACTCCGGCCAGAGCCATCATTTCTGTGACCATTGATCGAAACTCCTCGGCTTTGTGATCGGCTCCGGGGCCAAACAGTCGCCGTCCGATCATCTCTCGTCCAAGGGCGTTGATTACACACATGTTTACCAACTGGCCTAGGTTCACTGGTTTCTTGTTTGCACGCGCTAGCTCGCGTATGAGTGTTCCAACCTCTTCCTGTGAATTTCAGTTTTACTCTAATATATTTATACTGTTTTTGAAAAAGTAGATTTTATAAGTATTGCAGATATGAAACATTCTATCTTTTTACCAAAGTAAGAAAAAATGTTCTACAAGCAGAACTTCAGCAACTAAAATACTTATGGTTTATGGTTTCTAATACATTTTAAATTATTTATTAATTTAAAATTTCAAAAAATTTAATCTTGGGTATAATGCTTGATTTTGAAACCTGTAACTAATATAAACATAGGTCCTTTCGAGTTTTACGTTTTGTATTTATATTTTAGGAAATTTGCACTTCCTACACACAACATTTACCCTATTTGTACTCTATATCCTATTTTCTCAATTTTTTGTTTCCTCCATCATTAATATTTTTCCTCAAAATTAAGGTATTCAATTTCTTTTCGTATTCTCAACAAATTAACTCTTATATTTATCGTTTTAAAAATATAAAACAAATAAAAAAATAAGATCATTATATTCAATTACAAATTATAAAACTAATCACACAAGTTTCAATAAACCAAAGTTTTAAAATCAATAACATATACTCCCTCCGTTTTTTATCATTTTTGTCATCCATGTTTTATCAATTAAAATCAGTTATCCAATATACCCTCTCTAAATTTATAAACCCTAGATTTTTATGTCAAAAATACTATGTATATATATATATATATATATATATATATATATATATCTAATTATCCAGCTGAATTTACCTGCAAATTTCTTAAATCGTCTAGTTTCATTCATGAACGTATTTCAAACGAAAAAAAAATGCTTCCCTAATAAGCATATATAACTGAAGTTGAAGAACTTGTGATACATCTTATTCAAGGGGAAATCATGTGGTCCATATATACTACATATATCATTTATTAATCTTCCTAGCTTGTGTCTCTGAGCTTTCCAATTTCTAAATATAGTAGCATAAGTGTCATCGCGTTACATCGTACCACTGTACATATACGATCTTGAAGGGTATTAAATTGCACAAGTACACTTTATGCCTACTTTTAATTAAAATGGAGTTTTTGAATAATCTCATTCTGATATATACACATACAGTATATGTAACTAGGTGATTTTCCCGTGCTCATGCACGGGTATAAATATTTTTAAATTAAATATATAATAATAATTGATTATTATTTATTTTTAATTTAAATTAATTTATAATTTGTATGTATCATTTATATTAATAGTATTATATTACTTTACTTATACTGTAATTTTATATATGTTATATCTAGTCAATTTTGTTGTTTTACGGTTGATTTAGTTATCATTTGGATAAATTGGATTGCATCTCTGAATTCAACTGTAATATTTTTAAAATATATTAATTTTTAATTAGTTACTTATTTGCATATGGTGGGTGTTGTCTTAGATATGTAAATATATTTTAGGAAAATTATGTATAACTTAAGATATATTGTGCTTAGAATGAATTAAAAATTAACTAAAGTGTCTGAT